>CAJHQP010000544.1:0-178991 GCA_905132765.1 Moricandia arvensis | reverse complement strand
GACATCAGACATCCATTAAATTGTGTTGTAGGTTTCCATGATCCATCTATCATACAAATATTCCGCAAGCTTAAGACATGAGGTTCTTCTGCACTATGGTCCAGTGGGGCTTGCGATTCAGTCTCATTTGCTTTTAACCAAGCTTGACACTCACTTTCAGCATAATGAACTATCTCCAAAGGATCTATGTCTATTCCCCTAAAAAGTTTGTCGTTTCTGGCCTTCCAGATTTACCAGATTATCCACATATAAGGATCTCTGTCTAACTTTGGCTCGATAATGTTGTTTTTCCTCCAAAAGAGGTAATCCATATTAGCGTAAATGATCGGGAGAGGGAAGATATCCTGACTTTTGGCGTAGCTGATAAACTCCAGGCTTGTAGAGCTGGCGGACATTCAAAAATTGCATGAGTAACATATTCTTCAGAATCTCCACAATGTGGGCAGTAGTTATCATATCTCATTTTACGCCTTATCAGATTCTTCGTAACTGCCACATGACCAATTATCAATTGCCATATAAGATGACATATCTTTATTGGAGCTTTTATCTTCCAAGCAAAGGCTTGTAGCTTTGTTATACTAGGTTCCATTATCTCCTTTTCCATCTCAGCCTTCAACAAGTTTTGTGCCATCCAATAACCAGATTGAATTGTGTAATGGCCACTTTTGGTATAGCTCCAACAGAAAGTATCACGACGATGAGCCGTACTTATGGCCAGACTCCTTATGTAAGGTATGTACGAAGGGTTGACATAATCCTCAAGTATCCCAACATTCCACTCATTTAGTTCCTGATTAATCAAGTCACTTACTCTCATGTTTGGGTTTAAGACTGGAGCCACAAGTTTGGCAGGCCTATCTGGTGAAATGGGGATCCAAGGATCCTCCCACACCTTGACTTCGTATCCTGAGTGTATCTTATGTCTGATTCCCAATAAAGTAGCTTCCTTGCGCTGAAATATTGTTCCCCACATATGATGGACTGCTCACAGTGATGTTTCACAAAGGCGAACTCATTCTGTAGTATCTTTCTTTTAGCACCCTTGCCACCAGCGAATCATGATATTGTACTAACCTCCAAAGATGTTTTGCCAGTAGAGTAAGGTTAAATTCATGGATCATTCGAAAGTCAATCCCACCTTCCACCCTTGGTAAACAAACCTTTTCCCACTTTGCCCAATGGATTCCCCTCTATGGGGGGGGGGGTTCGAGCTCCACCAAAATTGTGCAATGGCACTTGCTAGATTTTCGCATATCTCAAGCGGTAGCAGGAAACTAGACATTACATATGTCGGAAGAGCTAACATGATTGACTTAATCAAGACTTCCTTTCCACCTTTTGAAAGCCATCTGCATGTCCATCCATTCACTCTACGCATTAATTTGTCATTCAAGAAAGCGAAGAGCTTACATTTGGATCCACTTATGTCTTCTGGGATACCTAAGTAAGTCCTCATTCGTCATTCATTTTGAATTCCAAGAGTATCTTTGATCTGTTTTCTATCATTTGCATTGATCCTCTTACCAAAGAGTATAGACTATTTAGCAAAGTTAATGCACTGTCCAGATGTGTGTTCGTACTTCCTGACCACTTTCATTAGTTTTTCACATTCACGGGGCTCCGCCTTACAAAACAAAATTCTTTCATGCATCGACAAAACAAAATTCTTCTACACTTCCTGGCTCTCCTTTGTTTTGTCGATGCATGAAAGAATTTTGTAATTCTGTCACCTTCTCTTAACCAAAAAATTTGACACTTTTGCTTCCAGAATATCTCTTTAGCCTTAAGAGCATCTGAGAGTTCCTTTAGTGCTTCAGATATTTCCTCTGTAGTTGCATCATCATTCGCATACAAGCTTTCGACCTTCTCTTTAAGTTCCTCCACCGATTTTTTGAGTTCAGATTTTGATGTCTTCTCCACTGGCTCAAGGCCTTACGGCAACTCGAAATATGATTTGTTATACTAGCATCCTGGGGTAATTCTGATGATTTCCAACCCTCAAGAATCACTTGCCTTAGTTCCTCATTTTCCAGCCATCTCTTGTCAAATTTGAAACTTTTCGATTTCCTTATTGGCTTAGTGAGGATGTCTGCTAAGATCGGATGATGATCTGATCCCCATAATCTCATATATTGGACAACTGAATTAGGAAAATTTTCATGCCAGTCTTTATTTTCAACAGCTCTGTCTAGTCTGGACCTAACTATTACTCTTCAAGCTCTCTTCCCAACCCATGATAACATATTTCCAGTAAAAGGAAATTCCAACATTCCGTAGTCGCTTAGCATTTGCTTAAATGTTAGGAAGGAACTATATGTTCTTCGGCTCCCACCCTCCTTTTCCTGGTGTCATATAATTTCATTAAAATCTCTTATCATGAAACATGGTCCAGTTCTTGTTGTTGAGAAACGCGTAAAACGTTCCCAAACTAGGTCTCATCGTTCTAAGACAGGATTCCCATAAACAAATGTCATAAAAACTTTTATTCCATCAATGACTGCCTCAATGTCAATCATTCTGTTATTTGAAAATAAAACATTAACTTGAAATTCATCCATAAAAAATAAAGCTAAACTTCCGCTAAGGCCAAGTGGCTCAACGGTAAATAAATGATCAAATCCTAAGTCGGCCTGAATGTTTTACAGCAGCGGCCTTTTATTCTTTGTATATGATAGGAACACAAGTCATAGGCGATGCTTCTGACACATCTCCTTAAGGCGTCGAACTGTGAGGTCGTTCCCAATCCCTCGATAGTTCCAACTAGTTGTCTTCATAGATGATGATGGGAGGTGTTCTTGGACCCCTCCAAACCATTTCGCCTGTGATAATTGCCTTTGGAAGCCTTAGATGTACCCGTATGGTGAGTTCCAAAGCGTTTTTCCCTAGAGGAAGTAATAAGTCTTCTTGGAGATCCCCGATGAGAGAACTCCTTCTTATTCTGATGAGAATCCAAAGGGACATCAATCTTTCTCTTGAACTTGGATGAAGAAGCTCTCTCCTTATTTCAATCCTCTATAATATTCTCTTGCTTCTGATCCATTCTTCTTTCCACTTTCCAATTCCATTAGTTCTTCCCCAAGTAAGTCTTCGTCCAGATCCTCAATGTTTAATAGCGCATCCATTCGCTCGTCATGTTTACTGCTTAACTCATTAAGCTCCATGTCCTTTAAGGACCCAATCATTTGAGCATCAGCAAGTAGAACTTTTTACGTAGGAGAGAAAGTCAAAGATCGATCTGCTCCTTTATCTCTTCTCGTAACATTCTCATCTCGATGAATAGCTAAGTGTGATGGAGTAACAATCTGACTAGACAAACTCTTCCTCCCTAGTTGACTATCCATTTCCTCCTTCTGTTGGTGATGAGGCTGCTCCTTGCTGTTAGAGATATGTAGTTGCGCCCCTTGAGCATAAGACTCATGAGACGCTGTCAAAGTATCCACAATCCTTTTCTTCCTTTCCTTATCTTTCCATCCTGATTGTGCATTCCTCGAGTATGGGTCATAACGAGATCCATAGCGAGAAGGGTATTTGTTGGATTTGTTGTCTCTTCTACCCAACTTTTCCGCTATACGTTTGAGCCCCTCTGTAGGAGAGCGTTTGAATGTACTCTTCCTGAAGACTCTCTGATCCCTCTCGGTGATCTCATTTTGTATCTGGTCTCGCAGCAAAGGCTGTCGAGAATGGTCTAAGACCGGCAGTTGTACACGAGAGAACACTCCAAACCTGCTTCCTGGATTCCCCATCTTAGGTTATTTCATAGGACCTCCATGGAATCATATAAAGTTATATTTTTTGGTA
The DNA here is from genome assembly GCA_905132765.1 of Moricandia arvensis. Lineage (NCBI taxonomy): Eukaryota > Viridiplantae > Streptophyta > Magnoliopsida > Brassicales > Brassicaceae > Moricandia > Moricandia arvensis. The sequence goes on along the minus strand of CAJHQP010000544.1, from coordinate 175,190 downwards.
TATTTACATTTTAGAGATGGAATAAACTCATGAAAGTTTAGTCATATAGCTTATACAATAAAAGGAAGTATATATTGCTTTCTATTAATTTCGGTAGATACTACTATTTATGGTTCAGATTTATCAGAATTTAATATTTAGCATGCGTTATATTTTGGTTAACTAATTAACAAACCAATATATATGGTATTGTGTAGCCATGTAATACATTCGGTTTATACTTTTTTAATGTGTCAGTTTATGCTTTGGGTTGGCTTTTAATATGTCATAATTATTATCTTAAGCATAACTATAGTTTATCCATTTTTTTATACTAACATAACAACCATATTCTTTTATGAGCATAATTTTGTATACTAAATAGCAATATATATTTTGTAAAAGATGAGATTTTAATCTGCCGAAAAGTATAAATCCTTCCCTATGTCATCGTTGTGCTAGATCTCTACTCTTCCATACTCTTTTCCTTATTAAGATAAGTATTTTATTTTTATGTTTTATATACAAGGTTAACTAATACTTGATTAGATAAAGTATTTTGCATGAAAATTAGCACATGTGGTTTGTTCATAAATTGATTGGTTTGTCCAACATTGTTAAATATCATGAAAATTAAGATCTAGTTCATATTAAAATTATTATAGGAATATTATTTATTTCCTAATATAGCAAAATAATTATGATAATGCATATCTCTAAAATTTAAAATAGTTTTATTCTTACATTTCATTACCATTTTGTATGCGAGGGTTTAAAGTTTGACTTTAAAAGATCTATAAGTTTTGGAGAACAATCCAAAAAAGTAAGTCACATGAATGTGATTACCTAAAGATCATTATGTATTTACGTTTAAAGATTACAAGACCTTGAGTCTGTAAATAAAGCTCAACTATGTTAGATGCTAATTTTAAAAGAAAAAAAAATTCAGAAAAGAATATCAGTGATGCAAAAATATTTTTACACAAATAATGTTGTCCAGCAGATACATGCTTTCGAAAAGAGATTAAATAAGCTTATAGTTATATCTTGTTTCCTTGAGACTAAGAAAAACAATGAGCTATTGGTGTAAGATGATAAATCACATCTAGTGGATTAGGTATATTCTCTTGAAGATAATATGACATTTTATACTGAGAACTAAAATTCACACAAATAAGAGTGGTCAAGAAAGTAAAAATAAAAGTGGTTTTAGATGTGAATGTGGATATAGATATGGTTATGGTCAAGGTCGAGACCAAAGAGTTTCTTTTTGGAATTCATATTCTCACTTAAAGTTGAGAAAATAAAGATGGTAATAAAATAAAAATATTTATTCATCTACATATGGAAGAAAATTATTGTCAGAACAGTAGAAGGTAATAAATTTATATGATGTTCAAGATGAGGACTCGAGAAGAGTACATAAATATTAATGTATTCTCATAAGTCTCAAAATTAAGAAATAATTCAGAAATAATACATGACCCAAATAAGGTATATTATTAATTCTAAAATAAGATTTAGTTAGAGATTGATAAACATTTAGTGTTATCATTTCGAGTGGAAGAGTTACAAAATTTCACATTTTATAATAAATGAAACATCTAGAAGATTATGTTTATAATAAATTGGTATTGATGAATCTTTCTTAAAATAAGTTCATAGAATTTTGAGACAAATAATTCTGAGACAGTAGAGAAAATAAATGTTAAATTCATTTCAACCACAAGTATTCTTAAGGCTCTAACAATATATTAGAGAAAGTATCTACATCCTCTTGTATATTGTACTACACAAAGATTAATGTAATGGAGATAAAAATATAGTAAACCAAAAGTTTATAAAATACTTGCCATGAACCAGTTAGACCATTTTGGTTTAGTAGTGATGCGAAAAAATATTTAAAGATTTATGTGTCTGAAGAACCATAAGACTCTTTTGATTAATTTGACATATGTTGATAAGATAATATAGTAATAAGGTTTTCACCAGCCAAATGAAGTTATTCGCATAAATAAAAGAGATGTTGGTGGACTAATCACCCACCATGCATTTTATAATATTGGTGAATTCACTTCTTAAATTCTGTGACGACTATAGAAAATTCACTGAGAAAGTGCTAAACATTTTGAGAAACACTAGTTTGCATCAAGCCAGTAAGTAATCACTAGTTCTCCCCACATTGATATTGGGTCAACAACCAACTATTTCATCTAAGAATGTTGGATGTGCAATATACATTCTAGTTGCTCCACCACAGAGTTTTAATTAAGATGAGTTTTCAAATGAGGTTGGAAATATATGTTGGATATGAATCTCCATTAATACTTAAGAATCTAGAGCCATCCCTAACGGATATAAGTAAGGCTCAATATGAATAGTAAAAGTGAATTAATTTTTCTAACATAAAAGAGAGAAAATAAACAGCTGGAAAAGAAAATAAGTTGATACAAATTATCATTGATCCTCAAATTAAAGAGAATGTCAACTAGTAGTCCAAAAGATAATTCAATTATATAGCTTAGTAAATCAGTTGTCAAACATATTTGCTGACCCAGACAAATAGAGTGATCAAGTCTCATATACCAGTTGTAAATGTTCCAATAAGAATTGATGTTCTAGATGAACAATATCAAATTGCTAGTCACGCTTGCAGCGTGGTAGACATATTGGTTCCAAAGATAGAAATCCCCGTAAATGAAAAGGAGCATAAATTAATAATGGTCAAGAGGAAATAAAGTTTTGAATGATATCTAGAAGAGATGTTAAACATGACTGAAAGAAATTTAGGTACCTGAGACAATGAAGACACCTTAATAAATTTTGTCATGTATGAAATAAAATGGAACCGATAAGCAAATCGACGTCGATGATATTTATGCATACAAAGTAGCAGTTAATATGGTAAAATAGAAAGAGGATCATGAAACAAAATCTATTGAAAAGTGTATTCAAAAAGAGTGATTGGCCAAATCAGAAAGAAATAATAGACAAAGATTTATATTAAGATTCTCAATATAAGTTTGGTTTTGAAGTACCACAATTAAAGTGTTATTTGAGAAATTTATTAATCTTTCATGTGATTGAAAAAAAAATGATTTGATATGACAATTAAGAAAATCATAACAATAAATTTTATAATAACAACAGAAATAACTCGTATGTATAAGACAGAGGACTAGACAAGTGTATGTAAACATATTTGGTTTGAAGTCCAAATAGAGCAAGAAATGGTTGTCTATGTCAAGAGAGAATTATGGACCATAAGTCTAAAGTAGGCATGGGCGTTTGGGGGACCAGTCGGTTTTGGTTTGGGTGATTTCAGTTTTCAGATTTTAGGTATTATGCTCATAAGTCTCATTCAGGTTTTACTAATTATCGGGTCGGGTTCGGTTTGGTTCCTTCCGAGTTTTGTTTAGGTTGAATTGTAACAAATGTTTAAAATTGTCAAAAAAAAGTTTAAAATTTGTCAAAAAATAAATAAACTTCAAAAATTGATAAAATAAAATTAAAAAATATAAATTATTCACAAAAATAATTAAAAATATTTAAACTATCTTAATTAATTAAAAAGTATTCAAAATAACAAATAATATAAACTACAAAATATTTTAAATACTCTAAAATATATAATTCACCTTAACATATATAAAAACATTAACATATTGAATTAATTTTAGATATCTTCGGATCCTACTTTGAATTTCGGTTCGGGTTATAACCAAACTCCAAATTACTAAGTTCATAAGTCCCGTTCGGATATCTTTGTATAAAAGTTCGGATCTGGTTTCGGTTTTTTCGGTTTGGGTTTAGGTAGATACTTCGGGTTGGGGTAAAAACGCCCAGGCCTAGTCTAAAGACTCAAGATATTATAATAAAAATCACAATAGTTCATTATGCTATTCTCAATTTCTAAAAGAGATATATTTAACTGGAATGCATCCTTCTTCCAGGGGAAGTAATATGATAACTTGTGTGGTTGTACTCTTTTTCCTAATCATGGTTTTTTATCCCAGTGGGGTTTTCCATGACAAAGTTTTAACAAGGCAACAAAGAATGCATAAATGATAGACATCCAAGAGGGATATTAGAGTTTCAAAGATAATCACCGTTCTAAAGTCTCTGAGACCAAGAGAATCAAAGAAAATTATCAAATTGTAAGTAGACTCATGAAATACAGAAGAATGGCGATATTCGTGTTTTACATGTTCGTTCAAGTGACAACTTGACTGATTTATTCAACAAGGCATCATACATTGTTACTTCCAAGAAGTTACTTCATTTTATCGGATTGCGTAATCTCAAAGATCTTGACATTTATACACATGAGGGGAAGTCATTACACCTTGCACTTTTTTTCCCTTAACTATGGTTTTTTCCACTCGGCTTTCCTTATAAGGTTTTTAACGAGGCAATATCCACGGCGTTTTGAAAGCAATTTAGTATAATGGAAATCTATAGGAAGTTTTATGAATATTGTGGTGATGTTCATATGGAAAGTCCTAGATTTACTTGTTCCTCACTCTAAGTTAGACTTTGTACCCAAGTTATCCTCCTATATATTAATTGAGAAGTCACTTTAGTGATTTTGCTTACGTGTCGATCACTGGTGAAGTCTTGAAAAAATTGTTATAATTTGATTGGTTGATGCTTTTTAATTTTAATTATTTTATTTAGATATAAAATATAAGGTAAGTCTATAACTAATTAATATCACTTACCAAAGAATCTAAATGATATTATAAATAATAATTTATGGTAACTAATTGTCAAAATCATAGAAAAGTAATAAAGTTTGATTAATTTTGTCTTATATTTTTAAACCATATAAAACAATGAATAATTTTTAATAGAAATCAATAAAAATGATTCATACTGTGTAAAAATTATATTCTTATATAGAGTATTATAATAATTATTAATGTCTTATAATTATTATATATAAATTTCATATTTTTATATAGAGTATTATATATTGTATTATAATAACAATTAATGTCTTATAATGTCCATATATGATATATAAATCATTTATATTTTTTAAAAAAAAAACAAAAAAATCATTTGTTATTGCTTCCAAAATCATTTTATCATAATTTTAAAAGTGTTTATAAGAGCACATAAAATAAAAATAGAAATTATATATTAAACGAGAAGTTACTTACGTGATTTTTGTCGATTATTATAAAAGTAGTCGGTGATTTTAAATTTTATTTTAATTATATCTAAAAATAAAAGGTAAAACTAAAAATAATTAATATCAGTTGTCAAATAAACTAAATGATATTACATATAATGATTTATGGCAAATAATTGTTAGAATTATAGAAAGAGTAATTATTTCCCAAGATAAAAGAGTACTAATTTTTAATTAATTCTTTTTATATTTATAAACTGCATAATATAATGAACAAAATTATTTATATATAAATCACTGTAATAATTTTAAATTTTACATTATATTCGTATATAAGTATAAGTTAACTATTAATGACTGATAAAGTTCATTTATTTTTATAAATCATTTATAAAGTCTTTTCTCAGAAAAACAAAATTATTTATTATAGATTATAAAATTATTTTATCAGAAATTTAAAATTATTTATAAGAGCATATAAATTATTTATAGAAGAAAAATAAAAAATTTGGAAAAAGGAGAAATTTGCAATAGAAAATATTTTGTTTTTAGTTCAAAAATAAATAAAAGTAATGTGATAATTACATATTTATATAAAGGTGTGATTATTGCAATGTACACTGAAAAATATATACATTAGTCGTTTAATATATAAACTATGAAGGTTGGACGGATTTTGAACAAAACATGTGAGAGCGTTGCAATTATAAAATATTTTGAATTGAAGTCAAATATGCCACAATATAGCAAATAAGGTAATGTGATGATTGAAAATATATTCTAAGATAGGTATTTGATTAATTATGTGATTTATATTAATATTTAGAGAGAGATAGAAATATCTGGCAAAACAATATGTAAGAAAATTAGAAAGACATTAGTAATGCATGTTAAAATATGATGAAAAAAAAATGCTAAAAGAAAAATAAAAAGAGTTAAATTTGATGCATAATATATGTTGGAGAAGTTAAAAATTATCACTAAATCTCATGTTTTAAAAAAACAGTATTAAAATTTTAGATTTTAAAATTATTTGGAGTTAAAATTATCTTTTATATTTCCAATTATTATTGAAAATTATAGTATAATATAAATATATATATATTTTATATAATATTTATACCCGCAAATTTGCGGGCAGCCACCTAATTATAATTATATATAAAAGACTCATTACTCATTGAATACTACACACCAATTTTCTTTCTTCTCTAAATAACGTTGGGCCTAATTATTAAAGCTCAGTGGCTAGATTCATAAAAAGTAAATTTGTGAATACAGATGGACCTCAGCTTTATTTTTTTTAAATGAATAAATGGAATTTGTTCCACATAGCCTATGAGAAGCAAACTTTAGTAGTTTATATATGCTCACATATAGAGATGATCAAAGGCTTGAGAGGAGACTCTCTATGTGCGCGCCATCATTCGGCCGGCTTGGGTTTCGGTAAATGTGGCCCCATGGCCACTGCGAAATATTCCTTTTGGGCTCAATATGCATTTCGGTTTTAAACGATAAGTAGTTTGTCTACAAAATAAAAAACATCATGTAGTTTATTCTCTCACTAAAAATTTTAAAAGAAAAGAAAAAGTTAGAGATTCTTGGGAAATAAGTCTTGTAATTCAATTTTCTTCGATCACCGCGAGATTTTCGTCCACTTGCAGCAGATGTTGCAAGAAGTGGCTCTCGTTCTTCTATTTAAATAATCCCGACTCTCTTCATTCATTCTTTACATTTTTACACAACAAAAACCAGCAAATCTTCCGGCGTAAGTTCTTGAGAGTGTTGGGGTTGATCAAGAATGCCGCCTGACAACCTATCGTGATTATATCTTGTGACTCTTATTCGTATAAGCCGTCGCACTTACGAGCGAATATTAAGAGTTAAGGAAAGAGATATCTCGACTCCAAGGTCTTTGTTTTTCTTAAATATTTTCGTATCGGATTTTGTTTCGATTCGTCTATTTCCTGTAACTATCGCTTTTATTAATTTTTTACATCGTTTCGGTTTTCCGGCTTCTACAGTCTTAACTCTAAATCGCTTTCTATCGTAAGCTTTAATCGGTTTCATATGTGTTTTAATGAAACGATTTTTTATTTTCGAACGGTGTTTGCGATTTGCGTTAAGCATCTCCACGAAATATTTCTTGTTTCGACTATAAACGTCTTTGCAATTTGCTTTTAGCATTTCCACGAAACGTTATTCGTACATGATTATTCAAAGTTTATAAAACGGTTTGTTTTCACAGACACTTTAATTAGCGAGTTTGTGAAACAATCTAAAATGCTAACACAAACGGTTCTGTGAACGCTTATAGCGAGTTTGAAAATCGTTTATCTGCTTCTATTTGATCATATATGGTGTTTAAGAACGCTCTTGAGCGAACTTTAGTAAATCCAAATGAATGATATACCACAATTATTTTCTATAAATAATGTGTTATTTCTTATCAGTGTACTAATACACATTCTCGTTTGTTCTTTTTCATAAAAACAAATAGGACTACCGATACCAACAACAACACCATTGATGATCAAACTCCACTCAACGTTGCTCAAACTGATGCAACCGTGAAAACCGCTGATACAACAACAGCCACTGCAACAATGACACATACCCTTTCATTGGGTAATGTTGCTGATGAAACCACTCGCCGTAGCCTGTTCGGTGTTAGTCTCTATCAAACGGGTTCTGATCAAGAAACCACAAGTGCTCCGGTTGCAGTTTCAACCGGCTGTACATGGCATGTTCACTCAAGGATTGATGCCAGACAAGTTTGATGGCAAAGATTTCAAGACGTGGCAGAAAAAATGATATTCTTTTTGACAACAGTGAAGCTAGATAAATTCTTCTAGGAGGACACGCCTCTTGTCCCTTATGGGATTGGTGATGTGCACACTCTCACAAGTGTTGACATATGGGTACATTCCAACTTCATTTGCAAATGATACATTTTGGACCGTCTCATTAACCCATTGTACCAAGTCTATTGTGAGATTCCCATGGTGAAAGAGTCATACAGTCACTGGACAAGAAGTACATAGGTGAGGACACTGGCTGTCAGAAGTATGTGATTACAAAATTCTATGACTTCAAAATGGTGGATTCAAAATCCATCATTGATCAAGTTGAAGCGTTCCAGCTCATTTGCCATGAAATCACTGCTAAAGGAATGATATATGCGGGACATTCAGAACTCTCAGCTTCATTCAAAAGCTTCGTCCAAGCTATGCGGATTTCAAGAACTACCTGAAGCACAAAAAGAAGAAGACGGGTCTCGAGGAGCTCATCGTGAGGCTTCAGATAGAATCCAGAAACCGAATTGCTGACAAGGTCAATGCTAAGGAGCATAGTGTCAACAGGGCTGCACACAAAGGCAAAGGAAAGGCACACATTCACTCTACTGCAAAGCCTTCCAAAACAGTTGCAGTCTTGAAGAGTTCTGGAGAAAACTTCAAGAAGAAAGACATTAAAATCAATGAAAATGTGGAAAAAATCAAGGGAAAATGTCACTACTGCCACAAAGTTCGTCACAAAAGAGAGGAGGCTCCCCACGCGCACGCCATCGGCGACGACCGGCCCGGCGTGGGCTTGGGCTTGGTGTTTCTTTTTGGTCCAACTAAACTCAACGTTTTTTGCCCAGTTTATATCCAAAAACAACATGCATTTCATTTTAAAATGGCAAGTAGTTTTTCTACAAAATAAAAAACGTCATGCAGTTTATCCTCTCACTAAGAAATTTAAACGAAAAGAAAGAGTCGGAGATTCTTGGGGAATAATTATGGTAACTCAACTTCTCTTGATCTCCGTGAGATTTCCGTCCACGTAAAGTAGTTGTTGCGAGAAGTGGTTCTCGTTCTTCTCTTTAAATAAACCCAACCCTCTTCATTCATTCTTAAAGTGTTTACACAGCAAAACCAGTACATCTCCAAGTGTAAGTTCTTGAGAGAGTTTCGTAGACTTATTAGTTTGTAGGGGTTGATCACTAGTGCCGCGTGACAACCCGTTGTGGTTGTATCTTGGGACCCTTATTCATTTAAGCCACTTACGGGTGAATATTAAGAGTTGAAGAAAGAGAATTATCTCGACTCCACGGTCTTTTTTATACTTAAAAATTTTCGTATCGGATTTCGATTCGTCTATTTCCTATAACTATCACTTTTATTAATTTGTTTATGTCGATTCGGTTTTTCGGCTTCTACAAATAACACACAATGGAGACCACCACCAGCATGAGGGACTGCATGAAATGCAATTGAGACCACCACCAGCCATAGGGACTGTGTGCACTGATGATGCCGTCGTTCGGAAGAAAGAACATAACTGTTTACACCCATTTAACAAAAATACCCATATAGGGAAGTTAGATTGGAAGGCAAAACGTTTTTCCGGTAAAAACCAAAATGAAGCTATCAATAAGGTTGTTTTCTAACAGTCGCACCAAAACACCACTTGAGACCAATAAACGCCTAATTTGTCAAATAAAATATTGGGGAAGAGAGGAGGCCACATAACAATATATTGTTGGTACCATACAGATCTTTGAGGCGAATGACACCACCAACACAAGCTAGAGTAAAGGCTCACCAAATCAGACCTAATCGCCAAACGCGTTGCACCAGCGTACTTGGTAAGACTTACTAGCATTTCACGCCCGTCACAATCGGAGAAGCTCTCCAGAAAAAAAGAGAAACCCATAGAAAAAATCCAAAGAAAAACGAAGAAATACATGACAAGATGATATATCATGGTTTTGTGAACTTTTGACCATGATCTACGTCTAGTTTTAGAGAATTTTTGGATTCTTTATAGCCTTTTTGAGTTATTGTAGGTTCATTTACGTGTTTTGGATAAGATTGGAGATTATGGAGCACTTTGGAACATGGAGAGAATTGCAGCTGAAAAGAATAAGTTGGATTTGCGTCTTTGGACATTGTGTCGGTCGACACCACCCATGGGTGTCGGTCGATACCCATCATGAACAAGCACGAGTTTTTAACAAGCTTTAAGATATTGAAGCTTGGCAAAAAATTTCACTTATTTGCAAACAAGTTATTTTTTTGTTTATACTATATTTAGGTTTTTAAGAGTTATTGTATCATAACTGAGACTTCAGAGAGATATTGCTTGAGCCTTTGGAGAGATAAATCATAACTCTTTGTAGAGAGAATATTTTAAACTCCCTTTAGTTCTCTTTTGGATTTCTTAATGCAATTTATTCAATCTATGATCTCTGTTTCATTAGTCATGTCTGAGTAATCTGAACCTTTTTTAAAAGCCTCTTCTTGCTCCATAATCTGACTTTCTTCGATATCATAATCAGAAGATTCCACATTTAAGAGTTTGTTTCTCCATCCACAGAGTCTGGTTCTTCACCCGCAGAATCATCTGAGACTTCTACTGAAGGGGAAGGTATATTCTGAGTGGTTAAGGTCTAAACTGTACAGATGGATTTACCTTTCAAAAATAGTCTCGGGTCTCCATCTGCAAAAGATGAAACCTTATTCAGTACATGTTCAGAAGGCGGACAGACTCTACTTGAGTTAACGGGATCTGTAATTCAACCCGCTTATGTTTATGTTCCTTTGATTTTTTCACGTTAGGTCTTCTTGCCTGAGTTTGACCTGGGACGAAGACAACTACCTTGGATATGAGTATTAGATTTACATGAGGAGCATGCCTTTGGTGCATGAGGACACCTTTTTAGGCTATGTCTGGTCTTCTTATAGTGCTCACAAACCGGCGGCATCCACGGGCTAGACACAAACACTAATATGATCCTAGGTGCGAGGATCAAGTCCCTAAATGCTCTCCGACAATTGTGAAGATGAAATAATAAGCATGGATTGAGTTGATGCTTCTAAGAGTTGTGGAATGGCTCCTAGACTATCTCAGTCTGCTTGTAAATGTAGAATTGAGATCATAACATAAACAAGACAAACAATGATCAAACAAGATTCAGAGAATACTTGGTTTTTTAGCAGTGCTTTAAAACACGCTATGCACTCATACGTGGCAGATAAACGTATAACGCCTAGCCGTATACGCAAACGCCTAAACGAAACACATAATATATATACATTTACATAAAATATAAATATATGCTTAATATATATACATTAGTTTTAGAAAAGTTGAACATAAAATATATTTTATATGAAATTTGTATGTATAAGGGCATCTCCAATGGTTGGCTTCATTTTTTGTTTCAAAAATTCACTTTATTCAAAATGAAGCAAAAAATGAAGCAACTCTTCTCCAATAGTTTGCTTCATTTCTTTCTTGTAAAAAAAATGTTCTAAGTATATTCAATCTCTACTTTATCATTAATTATTATGAACTCCTTATAGTTTTTCATATTTACTAATTGTACTCTACAATTTTTTAACAATAATTCAACTCAGTTGTTATAAATACAATATTATCATATAATAAACTTATTACACATAACATAAATGAAGAACAATAAAACTAGATTTTATAAAGAAGCACCAATCGTGTATCTTTTCAACAAATGAAGAACACTAAAACTAGATGTTATCAATATGTATTTCACTTTTATATTAATTATATAATCTTATATTTCATTTCATATATGTTTTTTTAATATTCACTATTATAAATTAATTAAATTAATAAAATAAAGAAATATTACAAATTAATTGAGTTATATTAATTATTACAGTTTATTTTATAAAAAAATAAGAATAATTAAAAGTTAATGACAAATTTATAATTTAGAAAGTTCAGCTTCAAAAAATGAAGTAATGAACAATATTGCTTCAAATTTGAAGCAACACTGTTTATTACTTCACTTTGAAGCAAAAAAATGAAGCACCATTGGAGCAAAAATTGCTTCAAAATGAAGTAAAAAGTAGAAAATAAAGCACCATTGGAGATGGTCTAAGTATATAGTTTTACATATATAAATAGTTTCAATTTATATAAGTGAAAAGGAATTTAAATATATAAAGCTGATATATTTTATTTTATTTTGCAAACAATTAAACTAATATCTACAATCATATAAATACATAAAATAAGTAAAAGTAGTATAAATAATAACATTAATAAAATATATAATAATATTAATATTGTTTTTGAAATTACGTCCTTGTAAACTGTATAATGTCCGCATAAACGTTATTATCGTCCGAATTATATAAATCCGCATAAAACACTGCATAACTGGAAGACAGAACGGCCAGCTACCGTATAGCGCCTAAACTCCGCCTAGGCGTGCTCCTAGACCGTGTTTTTGTTCACTAGTTTTTAGAAAAGAGTTTGAAGATTCTTATTGAGAATTTGTCCATAATATATAGAGAAGAAGTCTGTACATATACAACTTCTCGGAAACACACAAGATAATTAAGTAAACAAAGACTAAGTTTAAATTTGAAAGATAGGTTCCTCCCTTTTTTGGACATTGCGGATAAAAAATAAGCTTAGTTTGAGCTCAGTTTCATCAAGAGGCTTTTCTGTAAATGTTGTGTCCAAACCTCATTAAAAATCTTGTTTGAAAAACTTAATTGGACAAAACCAGACCATGGAAAAGAATGCAAGTCACAACACCTCTCTTGATGAATGTCTTACAGAGCTGGAATCATAACTAGTGTGGTTGGATATTCACATTCTAGACTGCCCTGAATATTGTGTTAGAGTTGACGAAGAGCTTACTGGATTCTTGCTTGCTTGGACTTAGTCTTTGGATCAAGTGGTACGTCTAGATCCTTGTCCTTTGTTTCCTCATAAATTAAAAATGTATCTTCTTTTTGATTATTTGAATAAGGCATCGTGTATTCACAGAATTGCATCCACTCAAGTTCATCCATGGTGTTTTCTCTTGGACTTCCTTAAGTTCTGTTACCAGCTGTTCCATTTCCTTACTTCATGTGCTTGCCAATATCACATCAAACACTCTGCTAATTTCACGGATTCAGACTCAACATTTACCGGTTCAGGTAGTAGTCAATGATCGTGAAATCCTTTGCAACTTCAAAGACCATCTAATCTATTAAATTAAAGTTTTATGACTTATTTATATGATTTTTCTATGGACAATCCATTACAAAATTTATCAAATTATAAATAATTTAATTATAATATTTTCATCTTTTATTTAAAAAAATAAACAACTTTTTAAAAAATATTATCTAACAAAATCTTTCTTAACTTTTTTCGTAATTAATTGTCACTAAATACATTAGCAATTAAAAATAATTAATTTTTCAATTTAAAAAAATCATATAAAATATTTACTGACAATCACAATTCAAATTAACGATTTTTTGAAAATACATTTAATTTTTTTTGTTAGAATGTTTAACTATTCATTTGTATTTCCAATAAAATTAAATATATTAAAATATGTCTAATCTATTAAATTCAAATCATAATTTAGACTTTATGTGTTATATTTTTATGTTGAACCATCAAACACCGGTTCATCTAGATTATATAGATTTCCGGAGAATTTTCATGTTTACCACATTATTTGTACCACTTTTTATTTTTACATTCATTAAATAGACATTTTCATAAATACCATTTTTAAGAGACAAATTTAAAAAAAAATAATTAGAATCTTAAATTTTACATTCCTAAACCTTACCCCATCCTACTCCCGCCCCTCAACTCTAAACTCTAAGTCTTAAATTAATTAAGTCAATGGTGTGTTTTTTGTTTAAAATAAGGGTAAAAGTAATTAAGATAAACATGAAAAGTTGTACAATAAAAGTGGTTTTGGCAATATCCCTAGATTTCCTGATATAGCATATTTATTTATCCATGTAATTAATTAGATATCATAAACATGTTTCACCAAATTTATCCAAATCTGTCTATACTAATTCAAATCAAATTTGTTATTAATCCTACATCAATCCACAATGTATTTCAAATATAAAATCACATCTACTTAAAAAAATTCAATTATATACTAATATCAATATAAATATAAATGTACCGGATTTTAAATAAAAGTACATATCTCACAATTATATATAATTCCATGATTTTTTTTATATTAACAAATCTATGTATATACCATAATAGTTTTATAGTATTGTGTATAAAGAAAAAATTCTATATACTTTATTAATGATAAAATCCTTTCGCATAATATATAATTACAAATGAATATTTATAGGGAAATTGTCAAAAATATCACTTTTCTAGTACCAATTTTCATGTTTATTTTAATCACTTTTACCTTTATTTTTAAGAGGAAAAAAACACACTTATTATCCTTAGGTTAACTAATCTAAGACTTAGGGTTTATATTTGAGGGGTGGGGTAGGGTGAGATAGGGTTTAGGAATATAAAATTTAGGATTATAATTATTTTTTTTTTTAAATTGCCTCTTAAAAAATAGTATTTATGAAAATGTCTCTTTAATAAAGGTAAAAATAAAAAGTGGTATCAATAATGTGGTAAATATAAAAAATTCCCTATATTTATTAATAATATGTTAATATATTTTGAAAATTGTTAATAAATTTTAATAGTATATATGATTCTATAATATTGTAGTTACTATAACTTTTTTATATTTCATTAACTATGATATTTACAAATATATAAACCAACCAATTTCCAATTCCAAAATATTTCGAAAGAATATCTTAATAATTGTTTTTGTAGATGTCATTCATCAAATATGTAACTAACATATCTTATATTCATTAATGTTAGTAATTGTTTTCAAAAGAAAACTAATTATTTATAAATGGAATCATATATATATTAAATCCAATTTTAAATATCATATATGCACTAAAATATCTAAATAAAAACGTAAAAAACAGATTTAAAATTATTTTTTAAAAACTACTTTTAAAAATCATTTTTTTCTAAAATATCTCAAACCATGTAAAATTGGATGGAATCTATATTATAATGGAAGAGTTTACTCTCTCCCCTTCCGCCACGTCAGCGTTAAGTGGGTCCCACGCAACTACTTTTTTTTTTAAATGATGCATTACATGCTATGAGATTCAAACCCTTCACCTCAATGTTTATTTGATTGACATAACCAACTGAACTACATGAGATTTTGTAAACTAGAAACCAAATTTTATATAATAATATTACAGTTTGGTCATTTCTAAGGGTGTCCACGATACAATGCGAGTGAATCCAAAACACGAGGAAGGTCGGGTGGTGATTGTAGGGTCAGTAAACAACGATTCGGAAACTTTGGAAAAATTAACGAACCAATCTTTAGATGGGATGGGATCCACGGGCCGAGAGCGCGGACATGGGCAACCTATTAACCGTGTGCGGTCGGGACGCTACATTATTATTTCATGTCAACAAGCAAATTAAAGATTTCATCTCTACATATAAATTAGATTTTTTCATAAAGTAGTACAGAAAGTTTTAGGGATTAAACTTCCTGATCTTCAAACTATCTTATGTACATAACTTAATGTCGTAATCTTCCTAATTTTTATTCAGCTTTTTAGTAAAAATGACACTTCACTTGAAGACATAACAAAACGGAAGTGAACTCAATGGAAGTGATGACTCCAATATTGCAATACGCAAAAAAACAAAGATTTAGACAAGATACGAACAACAAAATCTCATACACACTTAAAGCATAAAAAACGGATTCGGGGGGCTATATTTCTAGTAATATTAATGTTAGTAATCAGGATGACTCATTTAGAGTTAGAGTTGGTGTGGACTTCTCGCTGACACTTCATATACAATGACTTATATTCGATTTTCAAAGCTCAGTAACAACCTACAATCTTTATAGAAGATAGAAAAGGCAAAATCAAACAATCTTTTCTTTTTTGTCATCTGTTGGATTAAATTGATAACATAAGTGTTTCTACATACAACCGGCAAGAAACACATTCATTTCGGAGCCAAAAGAAGGCAAGAATCACAATCCTTCCGAAGCTAGATAGAACTACAAGATATTAAAAAAGAACGAAAGGATGGATTACTAAAACATTAACCGAGAAACTCATAAATAGAAACCAAAGTGGATGTCCTGATGATAACGACCAATGGGGAAGAGTGCGCCGACCTTCAAATTACCGATAGAAACAAGAGAAGGAATCTTCTTTGTGGACTCGAAGAAATTTTCTATCCAAAGAACCATTTTGGCAGAGACCTCAAAGCTCGCACAACCATAAGCCGGTAATTCCATTGCCTTCAGCCATATGGCCCATATCGTAACACAGATAAAACCATTTGGATCTTCATATGAGAACCAGAGAAAACACTCCTGTCACACACCAAAGCAGAGACCCTCCACATTTATTGAAACAAGCCCCAAGGCAATGCATAACCCATAATCGTTCATCCATATCCGACGATACCGGGAAGATAGAGAGTAGAGTGAGACTTGAACCCGTAAGAGCTTTGGAATCTGAAGATGTATTTAACTGAAACAATACGCATAATCGAAAACCACATAACTGAACCGACAACTACCACCGCGAACCAGAACTAAAGTATGAATCGAGAACAGTTACGCCATCAAATCTAAACTCATCACAAGTCAACCCACAACCCATCCTCAACCATACACAACAACTAAAACCGTCAAGTACTAACCGCTTATGGAGGCCGCAAAACAGGAGACATTTCAGTCTAAAAGAAACCATGGCTCTTCACCGGGGAGAGACCCTACCAACCAGCCTAGAACCACCGAAAAACCACGTCGGACACTAAACCTTTCATCTCTCCAGATCATTTCGAGCAAAGAAGGAACAAACTCAGGTCTAGTGAAAGCCACCACTCTGAGTAGTCGTTGGACACCACCATAACCTTTCAAGGTTAAAACTTTTACAACAAAACCTCTGCTTCAATAGATCTGCAACCCCCACAGCTGAAGACCACATAAACTACAAAATAATGAAATAAAACGAGCAGACCCGGCGGTGGTGCTATCGCTTAGCGTCCTATGACTTATTCATGTGTGATTTTTTATGTGGACAATCCTTTAGCAAATTTATCAAATTATACATAATTCAATTATAATATCTTTTAATATCTCAATATTTTATTTGAAAATAATTAAAAAAATTTCTAAACAAAATCTAAACAAAATCTTTCTTAAATCTTTTAAAATTTAATATTCCTTATTAATTGTCATTAAATAAATTAGCCATTAAAAATAATTCATTTTTTTATTTTAAAAAATCATATAGAATATTTACTGACAATTACAATTTAAATTAATTATTTTTTGAAAATACATTAAAAATATTTTTTTAGTTTTTTTTAATTATTCATTTGTATTCCCAATAAAAGAATATATTAAATATATATCTAATCTATTAAATTCAAGGGAGAATTTCAAGTTTACCACTTTTGTTGTACTATTTTTCATTTTTATCTTCATTAAAGAGACATTTTCAAAAATACCACTTTTTAAAAGGCAATTTTTAAAAAAATAATTAGAATCATAAATTTTACATTCCTCAACCCAACCCCCACCCTACACCACCCCTTAACCCTAAACCCTAAGTCTTAGATTAATTAACCCAAGGGTTATAAATATGTTTTTTCCTCTTAAAAAACAAGGGTAAACGTGATTAAGATATTTTTGAAAAGTGGTACTAAGAAAGTGGTATTTTTGACAATTTCCCTAAATTTCAAATCCTATTTTACTCTTTATGTGGTATATTTTTATTTTGGACTATCAAACACCGGTTCATCTAGATCATATATATTTCCTCAAATAACATATTAATTTACACATGTAATTTATCAGGTATCATAAACATGTTCAATCCACAATGTATTTGAAATATAAAATCACATCTACTTTATAAAAATTAACTTATATACTAATATTAATATAAATTATATAAATGTACCTGACTGTAAATAAAAATACATATCTCACAATTATGTATATTTCCATGATTATTTTTATATTAACTATCTATGTCTATACCATAATGATTTTAAGGTATTGCGTATAATGAACAATTTCTATATATTTTATTAATCATAAAATATTTTCACATAATATAGTCATTTTTTCTTTACATGATTTTTGGAATAGTTAGTAAAACCGTACTAAAAAATATCAATAATACTATGTTCCATTATATCATTAAATATTTATAGTAACTAATTAGTAATATTTATTTTATCAATATATATATATATATATATATCTAACTTTAATATTCTATCTATAAGAGTTATACTATGTATTTGGTGAAGGTTTTGAAAAAATTGTTCCTTGCATTTAGATTAAAGTACAATTGTATATTTACACTGATTTGTCGGCATATATAATTTTTTTATATTAGTAAATAAAATATAATTGAATAGTTATTCTAATTTAGTGTAAATATAAATTGAATTGATTATTTAAAAAAAATAGATTACCTATTTAATTCCTTAGTTTAGGCTAGTGTATATATTTATTAATAATTAAGTTAGGTAGAAGTAAAAATAATAGGAAAGCTAGTTGAATGTAATGGTCCAACATAAACTATTTGTAAGTAGATAAAAATAGGACTCTAAATTAATATAATAGATTACAAATGAATATTTATAGAATAATATGTAAATATATTTTTGAATATTGTTAATAAATATACCATAATATATGATTCCATAAAATTGTAGTTACTATAACTTTTTATATTTCATAAACAAAGATATTTCAAAAATATATAAACTAACCAATTTTCAAATTCCAGAATATTTCGAAAGAATATCTTAACAATTGCTTCTCTAGATATTATTCATCAAATGTGTAACTAACATATCTACACAATATTAAAAGAATCAAATGCTAGAATGGGACACAAGGGGTAAAAAATCTGAAATAGACCTCTTCTATTTTCAATTAAAAAATAAATTAAAAATAATTCAAAATTGTAGGGAAAAGACCATAAAACTTAAAGACTTAACATATTTACTAACTTATACCACTACTATCCTACCCAGCTCTGACCCGGATCCAGACCCAAAATCCGACCCAATTTTCTTCTTCTTCTTCTTTCTTTTTTCTTCTCCATTAATATTCTTTCACCATAAAACAAAATTAAAATTTTCTTCAACCATCCACCAAATTTCTTTTTTATCTCAAATCGATTAACCCATAGTCATAATTAATCAATTATATCTTATCTAAAATCAAATTTCATCTTTTACTTACTAGATTCAAGATGAAGAAGAACGCAAAGTAATACTAATACAACTAGTACAACTTCAACTAGTACAACTGGTACACTCAAATTAGTAAAACTAATACAACTACAATGAGTATAACTAATATAAATTGATTGAGTATAACCATTATAACTGATACAAGTAAAACTTGTATAACTAGTACAACTTTACAATTAATATGCTGATTTTTTTATCTTTGAACGTATGAAGATGCTAGGAAAAAAAGATGATGTAGAACCACTAAGACATATTGGTCTAATCTTCTCTCGCCTTCATGTATCAAATACATAGATAGTATATTTTAATAATATTTGATTTCGATAATGATTTATTTGCAAGTTGTACTAGTTATACTAGTTGTACTATTTTTCGAAAAAAATCATCTTCATATTTTTGCTCTTAATGCGAAAAAATAGATGCGGAGCTAAAAAATATTCAACCATGGTTCCAAAAACAAGTCACCTGAAAGGGAAGGAGCGCCATCGATGAGTAAGAGTGACTCACCGACGATGAACAAAAAGAAGGACTCCACTATGAAGAAGAGAGATGATGTAACGAAGAAAAAGAAGATGCAGTGAAGAAGAAGAGAGATGCGGCAAAGTAGAGTGAAATCGTGAGGAAGAAGAGGAAGTTCGATAGTGGTGTCTACAGTGGTGTCCACTAGTTTCAAGATGTGTCAGTTTGTACGTAGTTGAACTAGTTTTTGAGTTGTACATATTCTTACATAGTTGTACTAGTTTATTAGTTATACTGGTTTGTATATAGTTGTACTAGTTTTTGAGTTGTACCGATTTGTACATAGTTGTACTTTGGTAGTAAACTAAAAAATATTAGTTGTACCACATAAAATTTCAACTTAACTCAGTTGTACCACTTCTTTATGTGTACATGCATTTGCCCCAATACAATGAAATCATCGATTTTGTTAATATACACTTGATGTATGTTTTCCAAAAATTATGTGGACAAAGACGTTAACAAACCTTAAAAGTATAAGATAGATCATGCAAAATTATGTGATTGTGTTATAATTTTCAATTTTTTGTTTCAAAACTTCATATAAATTAAAAGAAACTTTCTGAATACATACCAATTGGAATATTTGATTGTTTTCTCATAAAAAATACCAAATTCGTTTTGTTAATTTCTGAAATATTAAATTTATACCAGTTGTACCAGTTATACTCGTCTAATATGTAACAAAAAAATATGTCAATTTTTTATATGTCTAGTTTTAGGGGTTGTGCCAATACTTTGACATCATGACTATGTAAGAATATGTTCGATATTTGTTTATCATAATAATATGACTAATATAGTTAATAAACTTTGAAATATAAAGATATAATGCAAAATTAAAAATGTAATATAATAATTTAATAAAAATTTGAAAAACTTCAAAGAAAATAGATGATTTTTTTTTCATTATATACCAATTAGAATATTTATTTGTTTATTTTATGTGTAAATTATACTAGTTATAAAATATTTAATATGTTTAGTTGTACGAGTTATACTAGTTGTACATGTTCGAATGAAAGAATGAGATAAAAATGATTGTGTGGTTGTGAGTGATTGATATTAAAAGAAATAGAAAGAGATTGAAGGAGAGAGAATGAGAGATGTGAAATTGTGTGGCTAAAATTAAAACATATATATGATGATCTAATGGTTATTGTTGTCTCTTTATTAATGTCAAAATTGTATTTTTCTATTTGGTCTATGTAGATTTTTTAGGTTGTTGTAGATTTTCTTTTGACCATTTGTCTTATTTGAGATTTTAGTTCATATTAAAAAGCTACTATTAAAATTGGTAAAATTCAGACCACACGATATAGAATATAGACTTTTGTAACTTGCATAATTTTAATTATATTTACACGTTTTTCAATGCATTATATTCTAGCTTTCTTTTCTCTTCATTGTCGTTGGATTTCAACTTGTCAAACACCACTAAAAGAGCATTTTCGGCAGAAAAAAAAAACACAAAATTCAACTCTAAAATGTCCAAACCATTCAAACTAGAAACGTAAGTCAAAAAGTGCTCATGCACGCTTTTAGAATCTTACGTGTATCTCGGTCAATATTTAGTTTCAACGTAAATATTATTATAGAGTTAAAAAATAAAAAGAAATAGGAGAAAAAGCGGATGAAGTTTCCTCTCCTTAAAAAAAGAAAAAAAAAATCTTCTCATTATTAATCTAGGTTAGACGTCTCTGTCTAGTGTCTGCTACAAGACTTTATAACTAAATAAATACGAGCTTTGGTGAGTTTTTATTATCATGCATTTACAATCTCATCAGCTTTCTTTTCAATTCCTACGCCTCACTCTCTCTTCCAATCACAGAAGAGAAAACCGGAACACATCCTTCTCTGCTGACCGACGGTTTTATTTCGATTGATTCCCTTCCGTTCAATTTCGAGATCTAACGGAGAAAGCAGTCTAAAACCTTAATAGTCTTCTGTCGGATAAAAATTGTGTCTGTAAAAGAGAAGAAGATGGTCGAGAATATAAAGAATGTTCAGGGTTTAGGTGTCTCCATGGATGTTCTTCCTCGTAACAGCTCCGACTTATTCGACGAAGATGGCCGTGCCAAGCGAGCCGGTAAATTTTTTAATTAATCTAATCTTTTAATCTTTCAATTTACAGTTTTTTTTTTTTTTTAAAAAAATCTGTGCACAATTATTTTAATTTTTTTCCAAAAGATGAAAATATTAAACTATAAAAAGCTGATTCTAAAACATTTTGACCATATTTTTTAAAGAAAAAAGATAAAGATAATGAATTCATAATTAGTCTGTAAAACGTGAAATTAGCTGTTGACAGCTTTTAAAGCCTCTTCAACTTAGTGCTAGTCAAAATACATTAGAATCTTTTTTTTTTCTTTTAAACTGAGGCATGATAGGTATTAAGGGGGGAGGGTGTATTCGAATAAAAATTTTAGGTGATTTGTGTAAAAATGACAAATCCACAAATTTCAAAAATTCATTTAATATCTACTGTTATTGAACTTGACATTTCATAAAGTACTCTGAAATCCACTGTTATTGAAAATATTTTAAGTTTTGGAGTTTAAATATTTTAAGCGATTTTATAGTGTTTCTTTTTAAAAAAAATAAAAATTGAAATCACATGATTTTAGGTGATATTATAGGATGATTTAACAAAAAGGGCAAATCTCTTAAATAACTCTTTTTCAAATTTTTGTCACAAAAATAACGCTCAACAAAAATAACAAAACTAACTTTTTTTTATTTTTAAAAAATTAATATTTTTTTTTATTTTTTTTTCAATTTTAAACCTCACCCTCCCCCAAACCCCACCCTATAACTCTAAACTCTAAGTATAGATTAGTTAACAAGAGTATAAATGTATATTTACACTCTTTAATAAAGGTTATTTTGTGATTTTCTTCCTTAAAAGTTAATTTTGTGACAAAAACATTTTTAGGTCTATCTTAGAATATTTCTCTAACAAAAATCACTTAAAACTTTTCAATTTCTTTAAATCATCTACAACCTTAATAAAAATCAAATCACCTCAAATTTTACATTGAATACATCCCCTTTGAATAGTTTGAAGATAAAATTCATCAAAATCATAGTAAACATTAAAAAAATAGTTTTGTAAACTTTATCCTGTGACTTCCAATTAACTCTGTGCAGCTAATCACCGAATTTGACAGTGGAAATTTTGAAAAAAATAATAATTTAATTTTACCCAAAACGAAAACAATTTATGAAAAATATTAATATTAATTTGAATGGAATGAAAGAAACAAATACTACCTCAGTTTCACTTTACTTGTCGTTTTAAGTTTGTATACACAGATTAAGAAAACATTTAGTTTTACCTATTTTCTAGATAAAAACACAATTACCTATATACCTAACTACATTTCAACCAATAAAAAAATAGAATAACAAGTTAATAAATTATGCATTGAAATTATAAAATGAGAAACAAAATTTTTTCTCTATAATGATAAATAAACTGAAACAGAGGGAGTAAAATACTTTCTGTTAATTCAGTTAGTGAAACTATTGCTCTGACATTTTCACTAGAAAATTGTGGACAACGAATATATCCATGCGACTTCCACCGTTACGATAACTCTGGTTCCTTTCTATAGAACGCTTTTTAATGCCAAGTTTGACTTTTTGTTTTGTTTTGTTTTATGTCATTTGAGGGTTAAATTATTTAATGGTATGCATTGATTTGGGTTCAGGGACGGTGTGGACAGCAAGTGCACATATAATAACAGCAGTTATTGGATCAGGAGTGTTGTCTCTTGCGTGGGCTGTTGCTCAGATTGGTTGGGTGGGTGGTCCAGTAGTTATGATACTCTTCTCGCTCGTCACTTATTACACTTCTATTCTCCTCTGTGCTTGTTACCGTTCCGGCGACTCTGTCACCGGCAAGAGGAACTACACTTACATGGATGCTATCCACTCTAACCTCGGTAACATTCAGTTTTGACATCTCTGTTTTGTTTCTTATAAAATACTCAGAGTTTGACTAGTACTAATATCACATTAATTAATGGGAAAAAGTCAAAAGTTAAAAGCTGAATAAAGTCTTCAAATAATAATTATAAAACGTTAAAAGCTTTTTTGGTTATTGACTTTAGTTTGGTTTTAGTTATATTTTTAAAACTATTTTCTTTTCATAATCATGAAAAAGGTGGTATACAATATCATACTGAATAAAGATTTATCTTTTGGAAACCCTTCAGGTGGCATTAAGGTGAAAGTATGTGGAGTTGTGCAATATGTTAATCTCTTTGGTACTGCAATTGGTTACACTATTGCATCAGCTATAAGCATGATGTAAGTCCAAACTTAGTTTTCAACTCCTTTGTTTTTTGCTGCGCAAATTTTTCCACGAAAAGTAGATGCGTGTCTCAGTTTGCTGCTCAATATAGTTCATACAAGTCATTTAAGTCCGGTTAAATAATGCATTTTCAAAGTCAATAAAGGCATTATTTATAATTCTAGTATTAAAGAATCTGAAACGGCTACTTGTCCAAGATTCTAATTATTAGCTAATTATGATTGGAAAAAAAAATACAGAGCAATCCAAAGGACAAGTTGCCAGCAAAGTAATGGGGATAAAGATCCATGTCATGTGAATGGAAACCCTTACATGATTGCGTTCGGTGTAATACAAATCATATTCTCTCAGATTCCGGATTTTGATCAGTTATGGTGGCTATCCATTGTGGCTGCACTCATGTCTTTTGGTTACTCCACCATTGGTCTTGGTCTTGGCATCTCAAGAGTGGTCGATAACAAAGAAATCAAAGGCACTCTCACTGGAGTCACCATTGGGACTGTGACACCGACCGAGAAAGTCTGGAGAACTTTTCAGTCTCTTGGGAACATTGCCTTTGCCTACTCTTACTCCATGATTCTCATCGAGATTCAGGTATTTCTACTACTCTTCCTGTTTCATATTAAATATCACTTTAACTTTGTACACACGAATTAAAGAAATAATTAGTTTTATATATATTTTATAAAAAACACAATTACCTATACACCTAATTATATTTCAACCGATAGAAAAATAAATTCCACTATAAAACTAATAAATTTTGCATCAAAAGTGTAAAACGACACTTGTTTTGTAATAAAAAAAAATCTCCCTTCTGCAGGCGGAGGGAGTATGCAATTGTGTGTATGTATCTAAATCTCACGTTTTGGTTTAATGAAAGCGTTTTGATAATGGCAGGACACGTTAAAAGCCCCGCCTGCAGAAGAAAACACGATGAGGAAAGCGACTCTCATAAGTGTTGCAGTGACGACGCTCTTCTACATGCTCTGTGGTTGCGTAGGGTATGCAGCATTCGGAGATTCCGCGCCCGGAAATCTCCTAGCTGCTGGAGGGTTCAGAAACCCGTATTGGTTGCTTGACATAGCCAATCTAGCCATAGTGATACATTTAGTTGGAGCATACCAAGTCTATTGCCAACCACTCTTTGCTTTCGTTGAGAAAGAAGCTTCAAAGAGGTATCCAGAGAGTAAGTTCATCACAAAGGAGACCAAGATTCACATCTTTCCGGGGTCCAAGCCTTTCAACTTGAATCTCTTTAGGCTTGTTTGGAGGACGGTTTTTGTGATTACAACAACGTTGATCTCAATGGTTATGCCTTTCTTTAACGACGTGCTTGGTCTCTTGGGGGCCATTGGTTTTTGGCCTCTAACGGTTTATTTCCCGGTGGAAATGTATATTGTGCAGAAGAAGGTGCCTAGATGGAGCACAAGATGGGTTTGTCTTCAAGCCTTGAGTTTGGCTTGTCTTTTCGTGTCCGTAGCCGCGGCCGCTGGATCTGTAGTTGGGATTGTTACTGATCTCAAGAGTTACAAACCTTTCAAGACGGATTTCTGAGAGGCTAGGGAAAAAAAATAAACTCTTGCAAGGGATGGAATTAGAAGTGGATGTTGTAATGTTATCTTTAAATTAGTTTAATTAACTTTGCTCAAGTGTTCGTTATGAAAATCCTTTTTTTCTCCTAGGCCTTAGGTGTTAACTAATTCTTTATCACTGATGAGGTGAGCGTGGACACATTGCACCACAATGCAAGCAACGGTGGTGAGGTCTTAAGACACATGCACCACATGCATCCTTTAGTCCTCCTATCAAAACTCAAGTCACAAGCTTGCAGAACATATCTTTAATGGATGGATCATGGACTACTGAGCTCCAATACAATATATGTAGATAAGTTTGGAAAGTCTTCAGGAAATGAGCAACTTTTAAGATAAAAGGATCAAAGGAGGCACATCTCATTTTTGTACACAGGAGCTGGAAACATCAACCCGAGCCATGAAAAGTATGCTACAATACTTAATCTGTCAACTTTTGGAACATATTGCAAAGATCTAAGTTTTTTAGTTGATTTAAATGGATTAGCTATTTTAAAAAGAAGATTTCAAGAGATTGTATATCATTATCGAGCGCAAAACTGGACTAAGAGTTATTACTTGATGGTTTTTCTATTCTTAACTTGATAACCTATTTTTTTATTTGAGTAATATAATAGTCTTTTGAAGGAAAACATTTTGATTTTATGAGGTAGTCTTATCTCATATGCTTTTATGTGCTTGCCCAATTCTTTATGGACTACTATCATCCTATATATATTAAATAATTGAGACCATTTTTTCTATCAACAAATTTGTTAAGGCTATATGATTGTTAAAACAGATAAATTATTTTATAATACTCAAAAATAAACTATTTAAGATTTTAAATATAGATAACTAAAATAAATTAAAATTAGTAGGTAACAATTTTTGTTACTTGTGTATACTATAGATAATAATATACAAAAAATGAGAATAATTATGTAAACTTGTCTTCCAAACTATATCAATTATATTTATGGTATATCTGACTGTTTTAGTTTATTTTAATTTTTTAATTAATAATTGTTCATAATCTCTCTAAACTTTCTAATAACCAGAATTGTTTAGTTATTTATTTTATAATCTTGCATCTATGGCGTTAAATAATTCACAAGACAAATTAATCTAAGGAGGCGTTATTGGTTCATGTACTTTAGAATATTTAGAAATCCATATAATATTTACAAATCAATGTAAAATATATTGATTTTCAAATCTAACATATAAATTTGTATTTGTATTTATAAATCCGGAGGTTTTCCCTCGGATTTGAGTCTTTGTATTTGTAACAAAGAAATCCATGCAAATCCGTTATGAAATCAAATCCATTAGTAAATTCGGATGATTGAATAACACCTAATTTAAATTAGAATTTATAAATCATAAAACCAATAACACATGATTTTAATATGAATTTTAAAATCATAGAACCAATAACACTTGATTTAGTTTAGGTTTCCAAATCCATTAAAATGCAAGAACCAATAACCCCCACTAAGCCTTCCAAGCCGATGAAATTATTTTGTGATTTCATGAAGTATTAGCATCTACATATTATCTTCAAAATATTATGTGTGTTATAGTGTATATATTATTTTTAGAAAACATTATTAGATGTATAAACATAATGTAATATTAATTGAACGCCATTCAGTAATCAAAATTACATACCATAACTGTTCAGAAATAACATTTAGAGCATATATTAAATACCTCTACAATGGTTGTTGATAAAAAATCTAATATAATACAACAAAAGTCATATTTTATATTTTCTAAAGTTATAAAATATTTAAAATAAACAAAGGAAAAAAATCTATTGAGACAGAAAATATATAACAAATAAAATTCAAATTCAGTTTTTAAAAAGTAAAAATATATTTATAATATTTAAAAACATAACAAATATTATATCACATTAGATTTTGAAAACTATTCATACATTTGAATTTGCGGAGAACCATCTCTTTCACATAGAACAATCTCTTTCGCAGAGAACCATCTAGTATACCTATATGTGCTTGTCTAATTCTGTATAAGAAAGAATCTTTCTGAAAGATGATTATTTTAATTCTAAATCTCGTTGGAGTTTATGTGACCAACCGATCCCCAATCGTTCGTATTACTAGTAATATTATCCCGTGCAAGAGCAGTGGTTGTTTGTATTGTTTCAGGTTCGTATGTGAGTACTTCCTATATTATCTACCGGTTTTGTCATCTCCTTTTTTCTTAGTTTGATATCTTTGCTTTTGAAAAATATTTTTTTTTCTTGTATTACTTTTTCCTTTTACTTTAATCATTTCTATCTTTATTTTTAAGAGAAAAAAACACATTTATAACATTTGAGTTAATTAATATAAGACTTAGGGCTTAGAGTTGAACGGTGGGGTAGAGTGAGATAGGATTTAAGAATGTAAAATTTAGAATTCTAATTAATTTTAAAAAAAATCCTCTTAAAAATGGTATTTATGAAAATGTTTATTTAACGAAGGTAAAAGTAAAAAGTGGTACAACAAAAGTGTTAAACTTGAAATTTTCTCTTTTGTCATCTTTTCTTTTTCTTAGTTTGATATCTTTGCTTTTGATTTTTTTTTTTAATTTTCCGTGAGACGTTTGTAGTTTTTGGCGTACAATGAGTTTTGTCATCCTTGCATAATAGTTTTTTTTCCTCAAGAATTTCATTGATTTAAAACCAACAGGATACAAAAGGAAGAACACAAAGCTAGGAGTTACAACAGAACACCTAGAAACTAAGCTAGCAGGAGACATTACCATCCTCTGGAGACAAGAGCCGGCAGAACCAACGACATTCTCCGGAAGCTAAACCAA
Organism: Moricandia arvensis; assembly: GCA_905132765.1. Taxonomy (NCBI): domain Eukaryota; kingdom Viridiplantae; phylum Streptophyta; class Magnoliopsida; order Brassicales; family Brassicaceae; genus Moricandia; species Moricandia arvensis. Next base: position 146,677 of record CAJHQP010000544.1, on the reverse strand, counting down.
AACAAAATTAACAAAGTTCAAAGGATAACCTGATAGCAAATCTAGATCCTAATAACAAAACACCCACACTAAATGGACCACCGAGACAAGAAGAAAGAAGTAAGTGCACATCCAACGACGAAATTTATTGAGGGAAAACCTTCATCTCTTTATACTGCTCTGAAACCACCTGACAAGCCATGAGATAGCGAAGGTAAAGACAAACCCAGGAGTAGGAAGAACAACTTTTAACAACCTAAACTCCACGCCATGATGCAAAAAGGCCGAAGCCCCATATCCTTAAAGACAAGCCGGATCTTTGCAAATTCCAAATCCGAATCTGATCCGTCGCAAACGAAATCAAGGATAAGCACATCCTTACAAGTCTCGGAAGGTCCATCAGAAGAAGCAAACAATAACAAGCAGACATATCGGAGAGGAAAAAGTGCAGTAGAGATCTCATCCTTTCCGAAGAAGACAGAGAGAATCCTAAACACTGCCGGATAAAGCCAAGAATGAGGAGAGACAACGAATAGTCAGCCACACCAGAGCCACCAAGAAGGTCACCATCGAGCAAACCCAACTCTGTCAAACACGATCTGCGATCTAGATCTAGAATTACCACCAAATAACCTTTAAACTGAATGAAAGAACATGCAATTGAAAATAAAAGAAGATCAAGACCGGACCGACGGTGGCTAACGGAGCCAAACCCGTCGGCCGGAGAATCAAAGGAACCGATGAAGCCTTTTTAGAGAGAGGCGAGAGAGAAAACGATAGGAGAGAGGGAGATCCTTGCATAATAGTTAATCATGTTTTTATTGTGTTACAGTTTTTTAAGTTTGAATCTTTTATTTGATTGTACATGTTGTGGTGCACACCAATATATTTTTTCTCTTTCTCTACCTTGCCAAGGTGACTAATGACTATCATCACCCTTCTTTTCTTTGGACTTGTTCTCTTTTTTGATAATTCTCCTGTGATTTTATATGCAACTCATGTATCACATGTATCTCCAATTTGTTTTCTGCAATCTCCTAAATTTTATGATTCCAATTGGTTGATTCCAATAATTTAGATGATCATATGGTGTGTTCTGTGTACTGAAACACACAATTTTTCTTGTTAAAATTTAAATATTATAAATAAAATATATATGTTTCACAGTTAATTTAAATTTACTAACAATATCATAATTTATTTTATAAAAACTTTAAACATATGCATATATAAATGAAACAAAATATCTTTTTTAAAGTTCTAATATAAATCTTCAAAACAAATTTTATTGGAATTATAATTTGATTTTAAACTAAAAATAAATAAATAAATGTAATATTCTTATTAATTATATTATATTAGTAATTATTCTATTTTATCGTAGTAGTATGTTTTGATATATTTTATAATGTTATAATATGTTAATATTGGTAATTTATTATTAAATGGCTGCAAGTATCTGTCATAAATATCTCACAAATGCACTAATTTCTAACCGATGTATGAGTTTTACAAATCACTTAATAACTCTAGAAACTTCAGCCACACACATCCGCGAAGTCCTGCAACCGTTACGTTTTAAGCCGTCATGCCCTTAGTATGTAGCTTTGAATATATCACGTAATGGAGAGAAAGGTTGTAGAGAAATATATGATTAAATATTCATTATGATCGTCCAATATGTTATATGAGACCAATGGATGAAAACTTCAAGAAAATTGTAGAAAATTACAATATTTTGTAACAAGAAATGTAAGTAGGTTTTTGCACTATTTCCTAACAAGAAATGTAAGCAGACTTTTGACCAAATTTAAGGATTTTGCTGAATGAATCTTTGCATGCCACAATCTTGACTGATGCTGCCTTTCTCTTGATATATCTTGATGGAAATGGGCCAATAAACCACTTGTGTAAGATCTGATAAAAGTTGACTTTAAACAAAATCAAAGTGATTTTGTTAAGATTTCTTCATAGGGCAAAATCACTTCTTCTTGGATCACTTGATCCAGAACATGGTAAATAGCTTCTTGTAAATGTAGGCCAATGTTCTTGTTTTTAGCCTTATAATCATGTACTGATTTACCAAGAAAAAACAAGAACTTCAGTAGGCCATCTGTGGCTCAACTAGCTCGATATGGTCAAGAAAGTGAATTTCATTGTTTTAGGTTTGGAGAGAAGATAAATTTTTTTTCATTGATTGATTGGAACTCCTTTGGTTTTATCATTGATATCTTTATCTATTATCTATTCAGATTATGATTTGTGTTATTGCTTCCATGTTTGAGTAATCATCTTGTTACATTTAAGGATTTCGTGAGCTTAGTGTCAAACTGATAATTATAGGGTTGCTTACTGATTTCTACACTAGGGTGTCTTGTAATACTAGTATCTAGATGGAAAAACACAAGAGTGTGACTGATTATTTGAACCTAGAATCATAGGACAATTGAGAGGCACGAGAGTGCAATCGATTAATAGAACCAAAACTCTACTGGATTAGATACCTAGGGGTATACAACAGTTGGTCTAGGTTTTATTTGAACATTATCGATCTATACGTCAATGCTTGTCTGCATTGGTATCAATCGACACTCTTCCTGAATTCACATACGAGAGTTGGAATCACATGATTTAGACATGTGATTAGTAATTGCATGTGAGAGCTATATTACTTGCTTATTGAATTTGAGTTCTAGAATTGAATCTATAAAACCTTTAGCATCCTTGATTTGTGTTTTGAATCTCTGATTGATAAATCCCTAGATCTAAAGTTTCTTCCTCATCGTTCACAACCACTCTATTGCTTGCTGCTTATTCTAACTTCCATAAACCTTAGAACGCAGATCATTGATCTCAGACCCAATGTTCTTCTCCAAGTTAGTTTGGTTCTTCTCCGAGGTGGCTTGGTTATGTTCCAAGTTGGCTTTGTTTTTTCCTTATCTAACTTGAGATTCCAATATATGTATTACTCTCCTTTGGAGCAGAGGTAGAAGAACCGACTTGGCCTTGAGTGGGTTGGTTACTTTTGTAGTAGAATCCTGGAGGATAGCTCGGTGTGCATTGGTAGCCGCTATGTTGGTTGGTGTAGAATGGTTTTCTGATTGTTGTTTTGGTATTGGGGCTTGCTCTGAAAGTTTCCCTGAAGAGTGAATAGCTCATTCTGCTGAAATTGATAGCCTTGATCCTTTTGTGGAAACGGGTAGCCCTGATCTTTCTTATACTAAGTACCATTTTCATTGACAAAATACATCTATTCCTGACCTTCCAAACTCTCAACCTTAGTAGACTAAGTGGACTGTTGCAGCTCTTGCTCACAAACAAAGTTGACATGTTGTAGTTTGCCTGAAAGAAGGAGATCTAGCTTGTCCTTTAAAGACTTCAACTCTTTCTTGGTGTGCAAATCATCAGCCCTAATTTCTCTGTTGTTCTTATTATACTCATCATTATAAATGGAATCACATTCCCATCGGTGTTGCAACTGATTTGGTAAGCTACGTGTCTGGTGCACAAAGAACTGCCTTCGGTACTCCAAACTGATGAGCCAAGTTCTAAACAAGTTCCATCCCCTCATACTCAGACCTTCCCAATAAGTGTCCATTGCTTGTAGTTTCAAGCATAATTCTGTATTTGTGAAAGATTCATCTGTAGAGTTTACTCAATAAGCTCTCTTTACTGAAGCCAGGGTGTGGACATTACATTGTAGAAACCTTGAACCATTCCTAAGCTTCACCGAAGCCTTCTATACTCTTCTTCTAATAACTCTCTTGAAATCATACCAAGTAGTGATGGAGACTTGGGGTAGATTCTTCTGGCTTAAATGAGCCTTGTTTCCATGTGAGAATGGAAAGAGTCTCAACTTGAAAGCATATTCAGAAATGCCATTAATATTCACTATTCCACAATACATATCAAAGTTGTCCAAGTGGTCTAGTGGATCTTGTAATGCAAGAACATAATACTTGTCGCCTTGTAACATGTTGATCAAACTTGAATTGATCTCAAAGTTGTTATTCTCAAACAGCTGGTGCACGAATACCCGTTCCATTTACATGGATATTTGGCTCATCATAAGTCCCTATAACCTGAGCATTGTGTGGTGGTGTTGTGGTCGAAGGTTTGCAGCTCCTTGACCATTGCCCCTTTGGGCTTCAGCTCCATGAACATTGGCCCCATGGGCATTTTCATCTTGAGGTTGGTTGTGGTGTTGTTCCATTTCAAACCCCAAACGGACTAAATGAGCATGTCATTTTTCTTTTTTTTTCTCTTTCTTGCAAGCTCTCTTTCTAGTGTTGTGAAGTTATCAACTCTTGGTACAAGGTTTGTTGACCCTTCTACTTCTCAATTTCCTACACGTAACATTCACAAAGAGACAAAGAGAGAGATTTAGTAACCTATAAACAGAAAGTAAGACTTGGTCTCAAGCAAATGACTAAATCTCACTGTAAAAATTAACTTAGAGATAGCAACGGCACCGAAACTTGATATGGATAAAGTTAAATCCTCAATGTCTAGTAGTAGTTGAGATGTCAATCCAATCCTAATTTCTTTCAGTCAATGGGAATGCAAATCATCCTCTTAATCTAAGCAATAAGAGGTGAGTTAAGTTTTACAAAGTAGCAATATTCAAATTCAAGTAACAAAGATACTAATCAAGTTATCAATCAAGGTTAAAGCATGGATTCATGTTAAGGGCATTGATATAAAGTAATCAAGATTTAATCTAGAGTGTTCATACAACAATCAATCAAGTTCTATAATTCTAGACACAAGCAATAGCCTAATCCACTTCTATGGTACTAATCCTTATACTAAACAAACACTAAACATAAAATCCCTTTGGTCTAATGCAAAAATATATGCATGATTAACAATTCTTTTAATTTTCTAAGCTTTTCTACCATCAAAACCCTTTGGTTAAACAAGCAAAAAGCATTTTCAAGTGGGAAACATTTCATCAAACCTTCCGAGCATGAAATGCCTGGAATCTAAATCTAGCGACTTCAGTCGCAAACTAGGATTAACATCACAATAGATGCATAGAACATGAAAGATCTAACTCTAAACACCCTATATCTTCACTTAGTCACTCTAATCTACCAAACCCATAGATCCAAGATGTGTCTACTCACTAATCATATTGAAAACACTTAAACACGCGTTAGTTTAAGAATAATCATTCTAGAGTGATAGCTAAACATAAATAACTCAAGAAACAAAGATGAAATTAGATTTAAGAAGCTGAATGTTCAATCTTTCACCAAAGTTTCTTAATTTGTTTTTAAAGAGAAAACAAGACAGATCTAAAATTAGGTCTGGACGGTATTTATAAGCTAGAGAAGCCAGACTTGGTCAACCAGATAGTCTCGGGTCGACCCGAAAAAAATTAGGTCGGGTAGGCCGACCAGTGGTCGGAGCTGACCTCTAGAGTGGACCGCTGGTGGTTCGATGATGGGTGAATGCTTTTCTAGTCGACCAGCGGGCAAAAATGGACGTTGTCTTTGGATGTTGGTTGGGTGTAGACTTGGTCGGCTGGCAGGCAGATGTGGATGTGGATGCTAAGGTTGGACGCTGACCGGCCGATGGAAAAGAGTGCTTGAAAGTTGGTCGCTAGCAGGCAGAACCAGACGCTGGTCTTGGACGCTGATTGACTAGCATGCAGATTTGAACTCTGGATTTGGGCGCTGGACGCCTGGTAAACGTAAGAAGTGAATGGTTGGCTAATGGTCGGTCGGAATGGTCGGTTTTGGGCGTTGGGATCGTTCAAGACTCGCCAAGTGTTTTATTTTTGCTCTTAAACCGCTCTAAATCCTCCAATACTTTGTTGTAGATACTCCAAGTCGTATATCACACAAAGCGATGCAAATGCACTTTAGACATCTAACTGCAACTTAAATGGACTCAAAATAAATGAAAAAATGGTAAAGTCATAAAAATACATAGCCTACGGATAGACCCTAGTGAACTGTAAGCAAGGGTCCATATCCATATAGGTGTATAGGAACAATGTGACTTAGTTTCGTGCAACAAGTAAATAAAACACGAACTTGTTGGCGTCTCAAAAACATCTCCTTACCACTCCGCCAGGACTTGTTGGAACAATAAAGTTTTAATTAGCTTAGAGAGATTTGGTTTCCATGCCTTGTTCTTGAAACAACTTTTTATTTTTCACAGGATATTATTGTTGATGTCAAACATAAGCCCATGTAATCATTGTGAGGGGTGAAACTCACTCTCTAGTTTAAGTTAGGTTTAGATTGGGGAAAAGACAATCATGGGCTGAATCATGTTAGAACTTAAAGAATGAATAAGATTGTATTCACGAATAAGGATTACAAAGATGATTAAGATGAATACAAAGAAATCTCTAAATGATTTTAAATGATAATATATGTGAAAGTTCGTCGAAAAGTCCCCTCCTTTCTTTTCATTTCTCCCTCCTTTAAATAGCCTCAGGCCCCGTTTAACTTCTCCTGATTAGTCTCCGAGATCACCTCCGTAAACTGAGGGATTTGCAACAACTTCCTTTTGACCGAATCATACACCTCTATCTTCGTATCCTAGGCTGTTTTATTAGGTTCCTGCGAGAGAAGCCGGACCTCTTCCTCGTGACCTCTTTCTCATGACCTCTTTTATTGAAATCTTTGGAAGTAGATACTTTTCTCGGGAGCTAGACCTAGCCGCCGAATCTTAATTTTTCGTTGAGATAATGATTACTCGTGATCTTCTCTCGAGGATATCTTTTACTTGATCCGACGGATACGATTGAACTTAACGAAATCAACGACCCAGATTAAAAGGATTTTGAAATAATTATCCTCCGATTCTCGAGGCTTGATGGGATATAAAGCTGTTTACATTAACTCCAACTTCCCCACTCTCTCCACGCCTCGATTCAGTTTCTCCAGGTAACTCCTTCTGGTTCTTTCTATTTTACTGTTTTTTTTAGCTCGAAACGAGGTTCGAGTAGATTCTCTCTAAAGTTTTACTCCGCGAATTCTAGTTTATCAACTCCAGTTTGTTTTTATTTTTCCCGATCTCTTTTTTTCGTTCCCTATTATGTCTGGACCGAAAGAAGGCTTTGGTGAAACCGGAATTTCTGCCACCGGTGCTCGAATTATGAAGGTAAAACAAGAGGTGGGTGAGTCCATGAAGAAGGCTGGTAAGAGGAAGAAAGCTAAAGAATCGATAGCCCAGAGAGTTTCCAAACGAAACAAAAGGACCGGTGGTTCCGGTGAGAATCTACCCTCTGGATCCCACTCGCCTTCGGCGTTGAGGAGTCAGGAGGTAGTTAACCTTATGGTCCAGGCTCTGGGTCGTAAGGAGTTAGCTAGGGTTTGTGAAGATCACGAAACTCCCGAAACGACCCCAGAAGGCTGGTTCTGTATTCACGAGAACTACATATCCAAGAGTCATCTTAGATTTCCTCTCCCTGACCTTTTACTAGATCTCCTCGATCACTACCAACAAGCCCTTCCCCAGCTTTGTCCTTCCATTATCAGGGTGATAAACGGTTTCCTTACTAGGTCCAAAGAGGAAGGAGTCGCTGTTGGGATTAACGATTTGATGAGCCTTTTTTCGATAAAAGAGAGTGCTTCGAAAGAGGGAGGTAGCGGGACCTATTATCTCGCGAGTCGTCCCAGGTTAGGTATCTTTAAGTTTTCCAGCAACGATGACGATTGGCGGAAGAAGTATTTTTATGTGAAGATTGACCCTTCCACGGTTCCTGTGGGTCGTGCCCTTAGGACCGTTTGGTCTGATGCTTCTGGTTAGGATTACTAGGATTGCATTCATATACTTCTATTTGTAGTATCCTGATGTATGCCTTGTATTTTTTACAGATATTGAAGATCCTCCCACGCTTACTGGCAAGCTTACCAGGGCTCTTTTTCGGAAGTTACAGCAAACTCCGTGCACCTGGGCGTCATACACTACCTCTCGAATAGGTGCGGCCAGGTTTCCAGATCGATATCACGCTTCTTTCTTAACTCCAATCCCGGTTGCAGAGTTGGAAGGTAATATGCTTATTTAGCTTCATATATATAACTTGTTTTTATGATGTTTGAGTTCTGAAAGAGTTTGTTGACGCAGTTTCTGGAGGTGACACGGTGGTAACAGTTTCAACGGGAGCTAGTACTTCTAAAACTGAAAGAACTCAATCAACCAAGATGCCTCTTCAACCGTCGTTCCGATCTAGGGGTAGACCAGCGAAAGCAGCCAGCACCTCTCGTGGAAGTGAGAAGAACCAGGGAGGATCTTTCCTCAGCTCTGTGAAAGAGGTTCTTGACGAGGGAGCTTCTGCTCCGGTTAAAGATGCTAACCCTACTGAAGAACATGGAGCTCAGGAGACAATTCCTCGACCTGACGTTCGGGTCACGAGAATTGAGCCTCAGGTGACCAAAGATCCTTCCGAGACTGACCTCCCCAGGAGCAAGAGGTCACGAACCGATCAAGGTGACAAACCTTCCAGGTCCTCTTCATCATCCTCGAGGGGAGGAACCGTTGGGTGGAATTTTGCGCATTCAAAGCTTGGATCGATTCTTAATGATCCGTGGGGCTGGCTACGCTGATGAGGCACATGAAGCGGACATGGTGTTCTCTTCCCCCCGTTAGCAATCTGACTAACAAGGATGAGTTCATTGAGATTGCTCACTACATGGGTCAAGTACGGGTTTTTGTCCCTCTTTTTGTCACTTTTCCTAGAGAGATATTTATTTCTGTTACTTGTTTCTCTGTAGTTGGCTGGTGCTGTTAATAGGGCTCAATTCAAGTTTGAGGAAACAATGAGTAACGCTCCTGGTGCTGAGGAGCTAGCCGAGGTCACCGAGTTGGTTAAGACTACTAAGATTGAGCGTGACCAGGCCAAAGCTCAGGTGGCGATGCTGCAATCCGAAGTCGAGAGGCTCGGTTTGAAATCCGACACTCAGCAAGGGAGGATCGAGAGTTTAGAAATCGATGTTAAGGTGAAGGGTAGGAGGATTTCTGAGCTGGACAGTGCTCGAAGGGTTGCTGAGCAACAGGTCCAGGATTTGATTGCTTCGTCTCAAGTCAGTCAGAAGAACAAGGAGGCTGAAGTTAAATTTGCTGTTAGAAGGGGAAAGAAGGAGGTCATTGATGCTTACAACAAGATCCTTATCTCTGTTAAAGAGAAGTTCTCCAAGAAAAAGGATGAGGCTGATCTTCAGATCTACGCCCAGGAGCTTCAAGCGAATACGGATCTCTTGAAGGATTTGCTATCAAACGAGATTCAAAGTGCTGAGAATGAGTATAATCGTTTGATGTCTATGATGCCAGAAGCGGTTGCTGCCTACGAGAAAGCTCAGGTTTCTGACTTCTCGGTCAGCGAGCTTCCTCTTCCTCAGCTCTCAGAGTGCTCAGGTACTTTTGAGGTTAACACGTTTAATCTGTCTTTTTTTGGAGGATATGGTTCTAATTTAGGTTTGGTGGGTCCTGATTTAGCCCCAGTTGACATGATTCCGGGAGACGATGGCAAGGGGATGGATGAAGATGTTCCGGGTAGCAAGGCGATCGAAGAGGATCGCGATGCTTCGAAGGTTTCTGGCGGTGATGATCAAGAAGGTTGAAGACCTGTTATTCCTCTTGTTTTTAGGATGCCTGCCCTATGGGCTTTTACTTATGTTTTAAGACTTATAGCCTGAGGAGGCTTTTAAACCTTTGCTGTGTTAGGATCTTTTGAATCGTTAATGGCCTGAGGAGGCTTTTAAACCTTGTTTTATTTCTCGGTTTTAATCTTGGTTCCAAGTTATTTAACTTGTTTTTTTTTGTTTATTTTACTTAGATCCGAGTTACGTTTGGTCGTTTGGGTTATCGAAACTGAGTTCCATGACTGGACCAAAATCGTTTAGGGATCCAAATCTTTTTAAGTAGCCTTTGAAGCCATTAAGAATAGCTTATCGCATATTTGAATTCGTTTGAATATTTTCAAGTCTTCGAAACTTATTAAAGTTTTTGAGTTTCTAGACTCATGTTCGTAGGGGCCTGAGCTCATTCGAAGGATTTAAGATTTCAGGTTCAGATTCACCGTGACCTGGATTTATTTGGAGGATTTTAAGACCTTAGGTCCGGGTTTGCCGAGACCTGATTATATTGGTAGGGTTTTAAGACCTTAGGTCCGGGTTTGCCGGGACCTGATTTTGTTAGTAGGATTTTAAGACCTTAGGTCCGGGTTTGCCGGGACCTGATTGTATTTGTAGGGTTTTAAGACCTTAGGTCCGGGCTTGCCGGTACCTGATTTTGTTAGTAGGATTTTAAGACCTTAGGTCAGGGTTTACCGGGACCTGATTGTATTTGTAGGGTTTTAAGACCTTAGGCCCGGGTTTGTCGGGGCCTGATTTTATTTGTAGGGTTTTAAGACCTTAGGTCCGGGTTTGCCGGGACCTGATTTTATTTGTAGGGTTTTAAGACCTTAGGTCCGGGTTTGCCGGGACCTGATTTTACTTGTTTGATAGAACATGAGATGCTTGAATGTAGATGTTTTTATTGATAACTTTGATGGAATACATAATAATCATGGAACTAATAGTTTGAGCTGGGTGTTTTGAACGCACGCCCCCTTTGGATGCTAAGATGAGTGCGTAGAGATGAGGTTGGGGCTGCACTCATGACGGAGCTGCCTACGTACCCAGTCAAGGGATCAAGCCAAACGTAGTTCGATGGATTTTAGGTACCTAATGGTAGTATTTCTTGAGATTCATGGCATTCCATGATCGGATTTCGGGTACCCCGGTTCGTACCTTCATGAGCCTGTAAACGCCTGGTCGTATCACGTGGATGATTTGGTAGGGGCCTTCCCAATTGGTCTCTAGCTTTCCGGCGTTCGGCTCTTTGGTATGGTTAAAAACTTTTTTGAGTACCAGGTCTCCTACGGCAAATTGCCGGAACCTGACCTTGGAATTGTAATGTCGAGCCATTGCTTGCTGATAGTTTTGGATGCGAAGCAAGGCTTGATCCCGTCGTTCCTCGATGAGGTCGAGGTGATCTGATAAGAGCTGATTGTTAGCTTCGGGATTTGTCGTACAGAGCTACCGGCGGAGGCTCCCTGTGACAGTTTCAGCTAGGACGACGACTTCCATCCCGTAGGCTAGGGAGAAAGGGGTTTCTTCCGTAGCTCTTTGTGGGATGGTCCGGCATGCCCAGAGCACTTTGGGTAACCTTTCGGACCACAAACTTTTATCGATTCCGAGGCGTTTCTTGAGGTTTGCTAATACTGATTTATTAGCAGCCTCTGCCTGGCCATTTCCCTGAGGGTATCGTGGTGTTGACATGGTGAGGCGAATTTTCCACTTGTCGCAGAAGTCTTTAAAGTCGTTAGATATGAATTGTGACCCGTTATCGGTTACGATTTCGTATGGGACGCCGTGGCGGCAAATGATGTCTCTCCATACGAGCCGTTCGGTTTCGACTTTAGTTACCTGTTGGAAGGCTTCAGCTTCTATCCATTTTGTGAAGTAGTCTGTTAGGACTAGTAGGAAGCGTAGCTTCTGCCTTCCTGTTCCTGATACGACTAGTGGTCCTACGATATCCATGGACCATCTCATGAATGGGTATGGGGCGAATATCGAGGATAATTTCTCTGACGGTTGATGTATAAAAGGTGCGTGCCTCTGGCATCTATCGCATGAGGATGAATAGACCTCACAGTCAGCGATAATGGTGGGCCAGAAATAGCCTTGCCTTTTGATTCGGATAGCTAAAGCTCTACCACCGGAGTGGTTTCCACATGAGCCATCATGCATTTCTTTCATGAGTTTAATAGCGTCGAGGCCGTGGACGCATCTTAGGTAAGGTCCCGATACGCTTCGCTTATAAAGGGTAGATTCCATTATGCAGTATCTTGCGCTTATTGCTTTGAGTTTTCGAGCTTCCCATTTATGGGGGGGAGACCCTGCCCTCCGAAATATACTGCATGATTGGAATTCTCCAGTCCTCTCTTCCTATGATTTTGTCGTGAAGGGACGAAAGAGGTCCTTGTGCTGGATCAGGTTCCTGGATGTTATTGCGGCCGGGGGTCGTGCCCCCAGGGGTAATCCTTTGGTTAGGTCCCCTGGAACCTAATTCCGGAGGAATGTCGTTAACTTCCGGGATTGAGATCGTGTCTTCTGAAGTTTCAGGTTCAGGGGAGTATCTCGTTCTGCGAGTGTTTACTCTGAAGACAAGCGTGCTTGGAGGCTGGGTAGTGCCCCCGGTGGTGTGCTTTTTGAATTTGCGAGTTTTGGTTTTTGGGAACCAGAATGTTGTTAGGACTTGGGTTGCTGCTGATTCGGAGCAGTTACCTTCTGTTCGCTCTTTTGGTTTGCTATCGATCTCAGCTTTGGTAGCTATGTCGATGCTTGGTTTTTCGATTCCCTCTACGGGTATGATTCGTTTTACTAGGGGGTCTGATGTGGATGCCAACGCGGCCAACGCATCTGCTGAGGAATTCTCTCCTCGTGGGATTCTCGTTAGCACGAATTTGCTGAACTGTTTGGTGAGGCTTTGTACGACTTCGAGGTATGCCCCCATTCTTTCGTCCCTTGTTTCGTACTTCCCATGAAACTGGCTAGCTACCAGCTGTGAGTCACTGTAGGCATTCAGCTCTCGGATTCCGAGGCTTAGGGCGAGTCTTAACCCTACGATTAGTGCTTCATATTCGGCCTCGTTATTTGAAGCATTAAATCCGAGCCTGTAGGATTGCTCGATGGTTTCTCCGGCTGAGGAGGTCAGCCTTAGACCGATTCCGGAACCTTGTTTTGATGAGGCTTCGTCGACATACAGGCTCCATTCTGGAGCTTCAGCTCACGGATCTAGTTGTTCGGGCGATAGCTCGATGATGAAGTCAGCGAGGACCTGAGCTTTTATGGCTGCTCGGGGTCTATATTCGATGTCGTATTCGCTGAGCTCTATGGCCCACTTAGCCAATCGTCCTGATTGGCTAGGGCTGTGCAGAATTGTGTGTATTGGCTGTGAGGTCATTACCACGATCGAGTGTGATTGGAAGTAAGGTCGTAGGTTTCTGGCAGCTGTTACGACTGCTAGAGCTAACTTCTCCATGGTAGGGTATCTGGTCTCGGCGTCTATTAGACTTTTGCTTGTGTAATAGACAGGTCTTTGCTCGTTTTGCTCCTCTCGTATCAATACGCAGCTAACCGCAGCAGTTGATACGGCGAGGTATAGGTACATGGGTTCTCCTGTTACTGGTTTGGATAGGATCGGAGGCTCGGAGAGGTAAGCTTTCAGTTGTTTGAAAGCTTCCTCGCATTTCTCGTCCCACAGGAACTTCTTATTATTATTCGTCAAGTCAGTCTTTGTACCTCCCTGGTTGTCTTAGGTGACGGCATTTCCAAAAAGGTCGCTATCTGTTTTGGATTGGCTTCGATACCTCTTTCGGTGACGAGGTAACCAAGGAATTCGCCCTAGGGCACTCCAAAGGTGCATTTTGCGGGATTTAATTTCATATCGTATTTGTTGAGGATATCAAAGCATTCTCTTAGGTGGGAAATGTGATTTTCCCCAGCCGAGGATTTAACCAGCATATCGTCAATGTATACCTCCATGGTTTTTCCGAGCTGTCCAGCGAACATTTTGTTCACAAGCCTCTGGTAGGTAGCTCCCGCGTTTTTAATCCGAATGGCATTACCTTGTAGCAGTAGGTCCCGTGCTTGGTTATGAATGCAGTTTTTTCTTGATCTTCAGGATTCATCATGATCTGATTATATCCCGAGAAGGCATCCATAAAGGACAAGAGCTGATGGCCAGCTGTCGCCTCAACGAGGCGATCGATGTGAGGTAACGGGAAGCTATCTTTTGGGCAAGCCTTGTTTAGGTCGGTGAAATCTACACAGATCCTCCACTTCCCATTTTTCTTTTTCACTACTACGGGGTTGGCTAGCCAATCGGGGTAGTGTACTTCACGGATGGAGCCTGCTTTCGTGAGTCAATCTACTTCGTCGTTGACAGCTTGGGCTTCTTCGAGGCCTAGCTTACGGCGTTTTTGTTTGATCGGTTTGAAAGTAGGATCTACATTGAGCTTGTGAGTGGTGACATTTGGGTCTATACCCTTCATGTCGCTGGTGGTCCATGCGAATGTTTTGACGTTGCTTTTCAGGAAGTCGATTAATTCTTTTTTCGTTTCGAGAGGCAGCTCTGATCCGATGTTCACATGTTTCTCGGGATCAGAGTCATCGATGCTAACTCGTTCGGTTAGGTTCTTAGGGGGACCTCGAATATTTTGTTGCATCTCTCGGCCTTCCTGGATCTGTAATTGCTATTGGGGTGATTCTTTGAGGATTCCAAATCCTCCCAAGTAACAGATCCTGGAGATCTTCTGGCTATCTCGTACGATGGTTATTCCGTCAGGTGTTGGAAATTTCACGCATTGGTGATAAGTGGAGGCTACTTCCTTCATCTTATGGATCCAGGGTCTTCCTAGGATCGCATGAAATGGAGAGGGCCTATCGATGACCGCAAAATTGGTCATTTTCATGATTCCTCCAGCTATGACCGGGAGCTTGATAGTTCCCAAAGAGGTGACTGTTTCCCCGGAGAAGCCTACAAGGTTAGCTTTCTGACCAATAATTTCATAGTCATCTATTTCCATTCCTTTCAGGGCATTATAGAAGATAAGGTAGACCGAGCTTCCGGTGTCAATCATCAGCTTAGGCACCTCGTAACCTGCTATATTCAGGGTGACGATTAAGGCGTCATCGTGAGGTCTGTCGAGATCTGATGTCTCGCTCTCCCAGAAAGAAATCTTAGTGTTGGATTCGGGATCGGGAGGCTTAGATTGAGCATTAGAAACAGCCTTCCGTACATGACTCTTGATTGAATTAACTGAGTCTTGACATATATCGGAGCCTCCGAGGATATAATCCACTCTCGAGCTGGGGCTCGAATGAGGCGGTGGTTTGCTTAGGAGGGTCTCGATTTGCAGACTCTTCCCTTGGGGAAATTTCCTAAGAATCATGTCAACTCTTTTCTTGGGAGCTGGCGGTGGCGAATCTGTTTCCTTCTCAGGTGATCTTTCACGTTTTGGAGAGGTGTCTCTGGGACATCTTTTCTGGTAAGGAGGTGGTTTTTTGAGTTCTACGTCCTTTAGTTCCCCAGCTACGAATTTAGCTGCCAACTGTCGTTGGAGGTCCCAGCATTCCTCGGTTGAATGCCCTTTTTGATCGTGGTAAGAGCAGTGTTTGTTCTCGTCGTAGCCTTTTGACCAGGGGGTTTTGCTTGTCGTGGCAACAGGTTTTTCCTGTTGGACTTCCTCGACAGCATAAGATTGTTCTCCCTGGGTCTGATTATTCCGGGAGCTCCCTCTTCTAGAGGATCCTTTTGCTTCCGAGGTTTCACCTTTCGGGTGATTCTGGGATTTCTTATGGATTTTATCTAGTGCAGCTGTTTCCTCCTCCAAGGTAATGTATCTCGATGCTTTGTGAAGAGCATCGTCAATAGTTGGGGGATGGTTAAGCGTTAGCTCGGACCAGAACTCTGATTTGTACCAGAGGCCTCTTCTAAGGGCTTCGATGGCAACTTGATCGTTGGGGTTCGAGAGCTTAGTTCTGACTGCTCTGAATTTCTCGATGTAGATTCGTAACGAATCTCCCATTCCTTGCCTGATTTTCCAGAGGTCAGCCTCGAAAGCTTGCTTGAGGATGTGGGTTGAGTATTGCTTCATGAAGGCGTTGGTGAGCTGGTCGAAGTTATCTATTGAGTTTGGCTCGAGGTTTGAAAACCATTCGAGAGCTGTTCCGACCAGGTTCTCAGCAAAGGTTCTGCAATAACCTGCTTCGCATTCTTCTCTTGTGAAGTGAGCTTTTACTATAGCTAAGCGGAATGCTCTCAAATGAGCCTTCGGGTCTGAGGTCCCGTCATATTCGGGGATCCTAATTTTTTGGGTATCTCTTATGTGAAAGCTAGCGATTTTGTTCATGAATGGGGTTCCACGGGTTTCCTCAATCAAGCTCTCGATTTCGGGAGCTGAGCTCGTTGCTTTGTGTACTTGAGCGTTCAACTTTTGGAGAGCTGCGTGAGTTTGCTCCATGTATCGGCGAATAGCCTCGGGTCCTTCTAGGGGAAGGACGGTTGGGTCGTCATGCTGAATCTGATGAGGGGATTCTTGATGGAGTCGAGCATCGTCGTTCTCCCAAGCGTTAGGTGAGCTGAATCGCTCGCAAACTCTAGGGCCACCTTGAGGGATACGACCAGGGGGGTGAGCTGTAGGATCAGCTTCCGTCCTCGGGTGGCTGTCTCGATTAGGGATCGCACTCCCATTTTGGTAAGCTGAAGCCGGTGTTCTTCCCCTAGGAGGGAAAGACATTCCTTCTCCGGACCTGAAAATAGGTGGCGGAGGCGGTAATCGTGTGCTCTGTTCGTGAACCCTATTGGGTGCAGAGCTTGTCATCGCTATGTTACTTCCCATAGCGTTAGTTACAGGTGGACTGAGTACTGGGGTTATCTCAGTATGAGGTGTCCGGAGAACAGGCTCTTGCCCATCACGAGCAGTGTTGTTTGGGGAAAAATCCAGGCGTCCGCGAGGGAAGGTGGATTCGGTCAGTCGGTCTCGGAAGGTGACTCCCGATCCTTGTCGTTGCGACAGATGAGTCATCTCGGTTAAAGATCTAGTCACTTCCTCGAACCATTGCTGTCGAGCAGTTAGCTGCTGCAATGTGCGCTCGTTATCCTGAGCTCTTTCTACCAATTGTACCATCATTCGACGCATCTCGGATAGCTGAGCTTCCGAATGATTCGGAGCGGGTTGACGCTGTGGGTTTTCGGGGTGCGTGACCCCCGAGTTGTTTCCACTGGAAGACCTTGGGTCGGTCATTCCTGTTTGGTTCAGTTGAGCGTCAGCTGGAGGCTGTTGCTTGGATCGGTGATCGGCGGATCAAGGTTCTGGATTCTGGGGATCCGTGTCTCTCCTGTTTGGTGAGCCGTCGATCTGGATCATGGGATCAGGGATGGATGGGCTCGTTACCTGGTTGGATGGATCCATTCTCAAGTTACAGAGTGAAGGATTCAATTTTCTGTCCCCACAGACGGCGCCAAAATGTAAGGGGTGAAACTCACTCTCTAGTTTAGGTTAGGTTTAGATTGGGGAAAAGACAATCGTGGGCTGAATCCTGTTAGAACTTAAAGAATGAATAAGATTGTATTCCTTCCAAGCCCTTCCATCTCTTGGATGTCGAAGCTTGCCATCATTGTTACTAGCAGTTGCATGCCATTTCATGTGAGTGGCTGTTTTTGATGACATAAATAAGCGCTGTAGTCGTGGCTTTAGAGGGAAATGACGCAAAACTTTTGCTGGAGATTTACTTTTTTGATACTCTGATCCGGAAACATTGTTCTCTGTAGAAATACTATTTTTCCAGCGAGAGGCTTCACAAACTTTGCAAATCTCTCTTTCTGCATCGGCCTCCCAATATAACATGCAATCATTTGGACATGCATGAATAGATTCTAAGTCATTGCTAACTTACGGATAACCTTTTTCATGTTGTTAAATGAATCTGGCAACTTAGCATGTGTAAATGCTTCTTTCATCAAATCAAGCACCATGGATATCCCCTTGTCACTAATCCCACACATACATTTGATATGGTATAACTTCAATATAAAAGACAACTTCGTGAACTTACTGCATCCTGGATACAGTTCTTGAGTATAGTCAGCAAACAACTCATCAAAGCCTTCTCCCTTTCCTTAATTTCCACTTGAAGTTGATGGTCTCTCAGTGTCCATAGGTTGCTCAGACGATCCAAGTCCATGTTCAGCATGCATATTCATACCAATATCAGGAAAAATATCATCCAAGAGATTCAATGTTGGATCTAATTCATCATGAGCCATATCGGAAGGTATTCTTGCATTCTCTGTGACACATGTATCCTCTCCGTGTAGTATCCAACTTGTGTAAGAATTTAAGAAACCAAAGCATATCAGATCACCTTCGATATCTTCTCTTGTTTTTGATTTTGCTAGGGTGCAATGATTACATGGACATTTCATCACACTTGCATTAGATTTACCAAAGGCAAACTCTAAGAAATTTTTAACTCCTAATATGTAATCTTGAGATAAACGTGATTTGTTTATCCATGATTTATCCATCAAAATCTGAAATTACAATTTGCAAACTTTAGAAATTCACAAACAATCACTAAAAAGCACCTCCAAAAGAGTTCAAATCAGTAAAACACACGTTAACTGAAACTTGAAATCAAATTACCTTATTGTATGCAGTTTTTGATTTTTTGAATTGTTCAATAATGATTTCCGAAGCTTTATTTTTCTGAAAAAGAGACATAAACTCTTTAGACAGTGGAGATAACTTTTTTAATTTGATTACCATGGGTGCAGACAACTTACCTCCTAACGAAAAGTTGTATTACTTCAACTTTTTTTATCAAAAGCTAATTGAAAAGATGGTGATCAAAATCTGCGTGAGTGTTAACGTACGATGACTGCTAACCTGTTTTCTTTTTAACAAAAAAATTATATTTATTTTATTTTACTTTAAAGATAAATTCCAATCTGATCATATTTATATTATTAATGTACAAAGTTATCTTTAATACGTACTTTTATTAGCGTCAGTTTGTTTTTGATGTTAATCTTGTATTATTTAATAAATGATGGAAATAAGAAAACTAATTACATCATTTATTTAATTGATATAATTGTAAATAATAGAATCATTTATTAAAAAGTAATACAAATTAATTAAAAAAACATCGCTTTATTGAAATGATACCAAATAAATTAATTAACAAATCACTTTTTATAATTGATGCTAAATTACATATATTTGTATCAATTAGAAATAAGTAATTTGAAATAAAATCACTTAGTTTTGTGATACAATTTAAGTGATCTAAACTATCACTTTTTTGTAGTGTAAGGATTACAAAGATGATTAAGATGAATACAAAGAAATCTCTAAATGATTTTAAATGATAATATATGTGAAAGTTCGTCGAAAAGTCCTCCCTTTTCTTTTCATTTCTTCCTCCTTTAAATAGCCTCAGGCCCCGTTGAACTTTTCCTGATTAGTCTCCGAGATCACCTCCGTAAACTGAGGGATTTGCAACAACTTCCTTTTGACCGAATCATGCGCCTCTATCTTCGTATCCTAGGCTGTTTTATTAGGTTCCTGCGAGAGAAGTCGGACCTCTTCCTCGTGACCTCTTTCTCGTGACCTCTTTTATTGAAATCCTTGGAAGTAGCCTCCGTCCTTAGGCGAGCTCCATTCTTCTTCGAAATGACAATTCACGCGTGGCCCATTATCAGGCTTAATTTGATTGATCCGCTAATTTCAGCTAACGGGCCATATTTGAGCCCAACAATCATCACAAGAATAAAATAGTTCATTCAAGTTACACACTCGTGACATCAGGCAAGAAAGATATATCAATACTTGCAAGATTTACAGTACCTCCGTATTGCGAAGAATTTCATTAAAGCCACCAACCATACACCAATTCTTACTATGTGTATATTCTACTAATCAATATTATATTTTATTAATTATAATTACGATGATTGCTAATTTTTTAAGCCATTATCATTAGTTATAAATTTAAAAGATTTCTTGGACATTAAAATTCATTATTAAAAAGTATAAGTCAATGATTCTTTTTTTTTGTAAAATAGTATTTCGAAAGTGTATTTGAGTTTTTCAAAATAATATTACTTAATTTTTTATATTGTAAGATTTTTTTTTTTTGAAAATCTAACCAATGTTGATGTTCCAATTGTCTGCAATGTTTTAAGATTTATTATATTTTCTTCATCTGGATTCAAAATAAAATAGTGGACAGTCATGAAGTGTTCATACTCAGTTTTCTTATTAAAAGCCCAAGTGCTATGATGTCTACATGTTCCTCTTAATAATTGGTTCGGTTATTCGAAAATTGAAATCCACATCTTTTGATGTCTCTAACTCAACTTGGGGATTATTTTAAGCAGTCCATTAGACCTTAGACTCCAAAACCCATTTTAAATCATCAACATTTTGGGAAAGCCAGGACTTATAAGATCATACTCATTATATATCAGTCTATACATCTTTATACACTAGTAAACTATGGGATTTTAAATCTGGTTATGACACGGGGATAAGTGACAACAATTATACAACCAACATCTGCAATTTTAGCCTTATTTGTATTAATATTTTTAAAAATAAGAATATATTACTGTTATATTTTAAATAACATTGATTAAATATAGTAACAATATCTCAAAAATATGGTAACATATTTTCAAGTTTAATGGGGAAATATTGTTAATTAACTATATATGGTAAACATTTTGGACTACTTTCATTCTTATCTCAACAGATAAGAGTGTCCGTGTCCGAAGTCCCGAATAACACAAAAAAAGATATAAAGATATGTAAATATATAGTCTCATTAACATCATAAGCTAATATATATATATATATATATATATATATATATATATTTGTATTAATGTAAATAAAACACCATACTGTTTGTTTTATATTATAGTGAAATTATCTTTGTCTTTCTCTTAATACTTTGATATATCTTGATAATATTTAGTAAAATTGTATCTAAAACCACTTTTAAATTCTATTAAACATATTTTATCTACACTAAATAATATAATTAAAACAGCAAATAATTTGAAATTCTGAAATTTAACTAACGTGTATACGGTAAAATTAACTATTTTAATTTTCAATAAATATATTCTAAAAAAGAAAAAATCTAAAAATAAAATCTTTTTATAAAGTAATAACTCTATGAATTAATTAAATATCTCAGTTCCAAATTATTAATTTATAAAGTGTTTATTGTATATGTATATGTGTACATGAATGTGATGATTGTTTAATTGAAATGTGACACGAAGCATAAACTTAGACATATTTCCTCTTTTTCTTTTAAGAAAACCGAAGATAAAAGGAATTTTATTTGTATTTGGAGCTTCTTTATCTGATTGCATTTACATTTTTGATGCTATTTTACAGAATTTCACTAACTTTGACAGTATTTTTGCAAATCATAGCCAACACAATTAGGATAAAATATTAGTACACATAGAAATAAAGTGAACTTAAAATAAATATATGCATCTATTGTAAACTATGATTTTTGTTACCTTCTCCGTCTCTATCAGCTACTACACAATTCTATTTAAACCCTTTTAAATAGTTGAGATGAAGGACTCATCACAACACCCACAATAATAGAGAAATGAATTCCTCCGACGTTAATTTCTCTCTACTACAAAGCCAACCAAATGTTCCCCCCGAATTCTTCTGGCCGGAAAAGGATTTAACCCCTTCAGAAGGAGACCTCGACCTTCCAATCATCGACCTGAGTGGATTCTTGAATGGCGACGAGGCCGAAACACAGCGTGCAGCTAAGGCTGTAAGAGAAGCATGCATGTCTCACGGTACCTTTTTAGTGACCAATCATGGCTTCAAGTCGGGCTTGGCCGAGAAAGCCCTTGATATGTCGAGTTTCTTCTTTGGACTATCCAAGGATGAGAAACTCAAGGCTTACAGGACCCCTGGGAATATCTCTGGCTATACTGCAGGTCATAGCCAGAGATTCTCCTCCAATCTTCCATGGAATGAGACTTTGACTTTGGCCTTCAAAAAGGGTTCACCTCAAGTCGTTGAGGATTTTCTAACATCAAAGCTAGGCGAACGTCGTCAAGAGATCGGGTGAATCAATTGCATGCATGTTGTAGTGCTAGGAGAAACCCTAGTCCATATATGATTACATATTTTTATTGTATAAAGAGAAATATAATATCTGTTTTATTCTTCATAACTTCTTGGTCACAATATCTTTTTTTTTGTTTCAGTCAAGTGTTCCAGGAGTTCTGTGAGGCAATGAACCGTTTGAATCTGGAGCTGATGGAGCTACTGGGAATAAGTATGGGTTTAAAAGACCAAACATATTTCCGGAGATTTTTTGAAGACGGAAACGCTATCTTTAGATGCAACTATTACCCGCCATGCAAACAGCCCGAAAAAGCTCTTGGTGTTGGTCCTCATAATGACCCAACAGCTATAACCGTTCTGCTCCAAGACGATGTTGTTGGTTTGGAAGTCTTTGCTAGTGGAAAGTGGCAGACCGTGCGCCCTCGTCCGGGTGCTCTTGTTGTCAATGTTGGAGATACCTTCATGGTACGTTTCTATTTATTTAATACGAGAACACAACTTTCTCAACAATTCAAAAATATTAGAGACAACTTATCAAAAGTTTTTTTCTTAAGTTCATGCAAAAACCAGAGGTTTGAGAAAAAGGGGATATTTATTACCTGTGGAAGGATACATTAAAGTTCCAAATAACAGTGTTGTAAACATAAACTTGAATAAGATTTTTAATAATATACAATATTTAAAGAGTTTGTGAAATATGATACTTATTTGGTACTCATAAGACTAGTGTAAATATTTGTTTTTATGTATTTCCGTTACAATTTGATCGAATAATTTAATAATTTTGGTTGAAGTAATGTGTTATTTTTTATTTGATACGGAAGGCACTGTCAAACGGAACCTACAAGAGCTGTTTCCATAGAGCAGTGGTTAACATGGAGAAAGTAAGAAGGTCACTGGTGTTTTTTTCTTGTCCTAGAGAAGACAAGCTCATCATTCCTCCTCCTGAACTTGTGGAAGGCGGAGAAGCTTCTAGAAAATACCCTGACTTCACATGGCATCAGCTCCAGAGATTTACCCAGTCTAGCTATCGAGTCGATAATACAACTCTCGAAAAGTTTTCTTCTTGGATCGCCTCCGACTCCTCCAAAAATTAAGCCTTCGACAAGAGATCAACTTCATTTGTACTTTCTCTATTCATATTTTCGGGGTGTATTATCATTAGCAGCTTGTTAACTATTACTCTTATCATTTTATAAATGTTATAGCGGTTTTTCTTATATTAGTTGAGTATTGAATTCATATTTATCAACTAAGATTATATAACTTATTTATCGCTTTAATATTTGATTAGAATTGATTAAAAGGTTCTAAAGCAACATGTGGAAACCACTTATATAATATTACATTTTTTTCCACCAGACTGCTGATATATTACTCAAGTTTGAAGTGATTTGTGGATAGTAGCACGTCTCTTTGCATTCTTCCATAACATCTTTACATATTTCGAAGTGTAACCGTCGTTTTCACTATTTTGCAATGGTGTTGTTGCTATTACACCCCATCCTTTACTTTCCTACCAGTTTCACCAACGACCATTTCAGAGTACAATAACGATACTGAACTCTCAAACATAAACATCTTCAGAACCATCATAAAAATAAGAAACAAATCAACTTAAAATCTTAAGAAAGTAATAAAGTTGCATTCTTCCCACGAAATTGAAAGTGTGTGAAACTGCTTGCCTCCATTCTTCTCATGTACAAGCGTATTTAACATATAATTTGTTACAACAGAGTAAACGATTTCCAATATTACATGAATTATAAAACGGATGAGAATATATAGGAGTTATTATTTCACCCTCCTGCAGTGAGAACGTCAGATTGTCTGATGTTTAAGCTTGATTTCAACAATTGGAAGAGTGAATTTATCAGCATATTGGAAGGCTGTTGGAACGTGAAGAACCTTTACTTAAGGACGAACATTCTCGCGGACGAAGTGAAGATCAATTTCTACATGTTTGGTCTATTGATGCTTAACCGGGTTCGAGGACATTTGAAGTGAACTGATATTATCACAAAAGACCAATGTAGCTTTGGTTAGAGGAAGATGAAGTTTGAGTTGAAGTTTCCTAAACAAACACGCTTCAGATACGGTGTTTGCGACTCCCTTGTACCCTGCTTCTGCGCTTGATCTGGAGACTGTCTGCTGTCTCTTTGGTGGCCACAATATCAGGTTGTCGCTAAGGTAGATGCAGTATCCAGAGGTTGAACGTCGAGTGTCTGGGCACCCAGTCTAATCTGCATCTGAGTAAGCTGTTAGAGAGTTGCTTTTTGATTTGTAAATTTGCAGACCTTGACTTTTGGTTCCTTGTATGTATCAAATGGTTCTCCTTAGGGCATTCATATGGCTTTGTCGTGGATCATGCATAATTAGACACACTTTTTAACTATGTAAGTTATGTCAAGCCTTGTGAATGTTAGGTACTAAATTGCACCTACAAGTCGTCTATAGTCTGTCGGATTCTTCAATTTCTCTCCGTCTGCAGATAGCTTCAAGTGAACATCCACCGATGTTGATACTTGCTTACCGTCAAGAATGCCAGAATTTTCTATAATTTCCTTTGCATAGTGTTCTTGAGAGAGAAAAATACCAGACTCCTTGTATTCAATCTTGATACCCAAGAAATAAGATAGACGCCCCATGTCTATCATAATAAATTCGGATTTAAGGCTTGCTGTTAATTTTTCCAGTAGCTGTTTTGTTGAACCAGTAAGTATGATGTCGTCTACGTAGAGGAGTAGGTATGCAATGTCTCGCCTTTTTGTAGATGAACAATGATGAATCACATCTGCTAGACACAAAATCAAGACGAGTCAAATAGCTATTGATCCTTGCATTCCATGCTTTGGGTGCTTGTTTCAGGCTATAGAGGGCCTTTTCAAGTTTGCAAACATAGCTTGGGTGATTTTTATCAACGAAACCTGGCGGCTGATGCATATAAATAGTTTTCGTAATGGAGCCATGTAAAAATGAAATTTTGACGTCGAGTTGCTTCATTTCCCAGCCACTGGTTACTGCTACACTCAAGACAGAATAGATTGTCGAAGGCTTCACAACTGGACTGAATGTCTCATCAAAGTCCACCATGGTTCATGTGTTTTCCCATTAGCTACCAACCTGCTCTTGTGGCGAGTTATATTTCCATCTGCATCATGTTTATACTTGTATAGCCACATTTAGTTAATGATGTTAGCACCATGAGGCCGAGGCACCAGCCTCCAAGTTCTATTTTTAATTTGTGCATCGTACTCTTCTGTCATTGAAGGGTTCCAGTTGGGATCAGCCAAGGCTTTTTGATGTGTGGTGGGAATCCTTGAGACAGAGGAATTGTCAGTAGAGATGATTTTCTTGAAGAGAGATGATTTTCTTTGGCTTAACGATTCCTTCATGACCTCGAGTTCTCATGCGAGCTGGAGGAGGGACAGTGTTTGAGGAGTTGGGGAGACCGAGGATGACGACTCTGTTGGTGAGGTTTGACCAACTGAGCTTGTGTTTCCCGGAAAAATAGAATGTGTTGGTGATGGAAGAGAAGAGCTAGTTTTGAATATTAAACAAAAGATTGGAGAATTGTCTTCACTCTTCAGGAATTTATAAGTGTTTGTTTCTTGAGATGCTTTTTGAGCTACTGGAAAGTTGATTCATCAAAGACTACATGTCTTGACAAAATGATTCGTTTTGTCTGTAAATCCAAGCAGCGATAGACGTGACGGAGAAGAGGATAACCGAGGAATATACATGGCTTTGAGCGAGGTGAGAGTTTGGAATTGTTCGAGTGGTTGACATTGGGAAAGCGTAGGCATCCAAAAAAAATTAGGTGATCATATGTAGGGATACGACCATATAGTTTGATGAAAGGAGTTGTATTGCCAATGGCTTTTGATGGAAGAATGTTGATGACATGAGCAGCAACAGAAAAGCCTCAGCCCGATAACTAGGAGACATTTGAGCCTGAAACAGTAGAGTTTGAACATAGTTGTTAATGTTTCAAATCATGCATTCAGCTTTCTCATTTT
Organism: Moricandia arvensis; assembly: GCA_905132765.1. Classification (NCBI taxonomy): domain Eukaryota; kingdom Viridiplantae; phylum Streptophyta; class Magnoliopsida; order Brassicales; family Brassicaceae; genus Moricandia; species Moricandia arvensis. The sequence goes on along the minus strand of CAJHQP010000544.1, from coordinate 120,991 downwards.
GCTGAGAGGTATGAGGACAAGAGAATCGAAAAGATATGCCATTTTTGTGAAGTGTTTGTGGAAGTTTGAGTTTTTATACTCCCCACCATTATCACACTATAGTGTTTTAATGGACTTATGGAACTGAGTTTGAACCATAGTGAAGAAACAAAGGAATTTTGAGAGGACCTTGTGCTTGTTTCAGATTGGATACACCCGCAAGTAGTGAGAGTAGTCATCCAGAAATAAAACATAGTAGCGAATACCAGTGAGACTAGGAATTGGAGATGGCCAAAGATCATAGCTCAAAAGGACTGGAGCTTTGTATTTTTATTCTGAAAAAGGCATTTTTAAGTGTTTCCCCAGTTGACATGCATTACAAAATGGTAAGATGTCTTTATTACAATGAATAGAAGCAGAAGAAAGAATGATTTTGAGTGTCTCATTATTAGCATGAGCTAAATGCTTGTGCCAAACAGTGGACGACTTGTAGACAATGGCTGACGCATGCTGCTTTTTATTGAGGAATGAAGGAACATGGTAGAGCTCTCATGTGCTCTCACTGCGATGTGCATCACAAGTGTTTTCTCGCTAAATGGCGTGTCAACGTTTTCAAGTAAGTCCACAACCGACTTGAGAGACTGTGAGTATTCCTAGATCGTCATGTCTCCGATCTCTTTGGTGCGCAGATCATTGTCAAGTTGGATCGCTCGAGCCTGATTCTCTATCCGGATCCCGATATCGCGTGCCGTTCCTCCTACTTTAAATGATGATTTGAAGAGCAGCTGGGCTAAGGTTCTGTGGAGCCAAAGCTTCACAAGACCCTCACATTTATTCCACGATGTGTCATCATCGTCGATGTTCCATCGACATGTCCTAAGATATCAAAAGTGAGGCAGTGTGTTAAGAAGAGTTCTGTTCAAGCATCATAGTTGAAGACTTCTAAGTCAAGCACTATTGGTATGTGCGACTTGATATTCGTCACTCCATACGCCCTCTCAATTGTTGCCATAGTTGTAGAAGAGCAAAGGTAGATAACGAGAAAAAAAGAAAAAAAAGAGATCAGAGAGATAGCTTTGATACCATGAAAGTGTGTGAAACTGCTTGCTTCCTTTAGTCTCATGTACAAGCGTATTTAACATAGAGTTTATTACAACAGAGTAAATGTCTTCCTATATTACAGGAATTACAAAAGTGATGAGAATATACATGGGATATTCTTTCAGATACCTATCACTACACCAAATATTTTATTTCCGAAACTTTTCGAATATAATTGCAAACAAGGGTGTTAATATGGATTATTCAATGAGAACATGTATAAAAAGCCGTTCCCGGAATGTTTATAATTTGAAAAAAATAAATTTTGAGAGTTCAAAATTCTACAAATAATATATTTTTCAAGTGTGTAAATACTTGTATCAGGAAAGTTAGGGTGAATGGATTACATTTTGACTACATGTCAAATCTTCAATGAACATATGAAACGAATTAGGATGGGCTAAGTGACGCTTAACCGATCATGGAACGATCAGGACATATGGAAGGAAAGGATGAGACCACAAAGAAAATCCTATTAGATAATGCGGATTACAAGTAAGGAAAGTTCGATTAGCTATCACTATAGGATTATACTTGGATCTGAAGGAATCAGATAAGGATAGTATTGTAGAGATGAGTCAGACCATTGATGATGATCTTTAACCTAGCCAAATAAGTAAACTGGCACTAAATGTCCAAATTGGCGAGGAAGCTTGGGAAATCATGTTTAGGGATCCCTTGAGATCTATTTTTCACACAACCAAGAAAAAAGAGTCTAGAGAAAAGTCAGAATAAATGAGTGTGTAGAGAGAGAAGTTCAAGAAGATGAGCAAAGGAGTTCTACATTGGCTGACTTCGGTCACCACCTCATGAAAATTTTCGGCAAGCTCAATCTTCATGTCACTCATTAGCCAACTTATGAAGATCGGCTTTTAGTGAAGCCTTCAGAGCAAGAACCTCGGAGGACCATTTCTATGCTTGACCGACAGCTAGGCGATTCTCTGTGCTTAACGCCACCAGCTGAGGCGTCACCACCTTAATCTTATGACTCAGGTCAATCTTTCTGTTTTCAAGGCTGCACATGCGAACCTCCTCGACTCTAAACTCCTTAACCATTTTTCATGTGCTACCTCACGAGCCTTCAAAGCCTGGAGATCAGTGTTCAGCCTCATCACTTTGGTTCCAACTTTGTCTAGTTTGTCCGAAACATGGGACGTCTCTAACCATTCTTTCATAAAGGGCGAGCAAACAATTGACGGCCTATATAGACTGCATGAAAACAAGGGGTTAGATCCAAAACTGAACCCAACCTTAAACAAAAAAAAATCAAGACTGACCTTGGCGCCATAGCAGCAGTAGCAGATATATTGCCTCACGTGCACTCAAATTGCAGAGTACCGGCAGCTGGCATCCGACTTCCTGGAAATAACGAAACAAGTTTGTACTTCCCTCTTGATATTCAGTAATCGGATAATCCTCGGATGGTTGAAACGCCATCGAAGAATCCGACCCCTAGAAGAACTGGAGCGAATCTCTCTGCGACCCATTTTGGCATGAGAGCGATCCTTCAATGAATTCCTTTACACTCCTAGCAGGGGCTAACGACGGACCAGAAGCCGCTTCACCAGTCACGGCTTTAGCGGATATTTCCTCATCCGCTTAAATCTGAGGAGCATTCTCACCCATGACGGGATTGGCCTACGGCTCCTTGATTACCAGCAAGACCTCTCTCGGACGAACCCTCTTCGCTTGAGAAATGTCTTTTCCATCCCCTTCGCGGAACATCGGCCTCCTCATAGGTTTAGCAGAATCACTAGTAGTATCACGAGGAAGTAACAAAGGCAGCTCCTCTGAAATCACGACAATGACGATCATACCCTCTCACGTAAAATATGGCGACTACCAAAATAATAATAACAATAATGAATAATGTTACATCGACTTCAAAAACGAGCTGCATAAAGTTTTGAAGGAAGCAGCTGAGGGTAGAGAACTTAACCAAATCCTCTCCAAAGTAAAAGATGGCCCTTCTGTCCTAGCAGATCCCAGATGCTGAATTATATTCTGAATCCTAGGATTTAAACGTCATTTGGAGCAGAAACTGCACAAAAATAAAAGCTTCTGAACCTAGCCATTTATCTAAAGAAAGTCTCTAAGGAGAAACAAGGCAAAAGATGTTGCATCTCTACCAACTTATATCGCCCAATTAGAGGGAATAAGACTAAAGTCAAACTTCCCTACCAAGTGTTGTTCACCTCGAAGAAAAAATATTTCTGAGGGGAAGCAAATCGCTTTGAATACCCTCTTTATCTTAAAAACCGATAGGGAGTCTTCAGCTCCGAGAGCAATTTTCTCTCCTCACAGCGAGCCCGATCGCTATTTGAGCAAAATTGAGCGACATTTAAGGGAAGGCAAATGCTAGTCCAACATCTAAGATAAATTGGGGAATCAGAAAAGACTACCCACACACATCAAAATACGTCATATGAGCACAATAGAACCCCAGTTTAACTGTCTCCTGATAATTTGTCTTCTCCGGTAGATGGAGACTTATCTCCAACAAGACTCTATGCCTCTGACGAAATAAGACAGAATTCCTTCCAGTCATGAGCAACCTTGGATGAGGACCATACAAATCTACATTTATCTCTGACTACATTTTGCAAAAACAAGGAGAGGAAAAACAAAGATTTTCATATCATAAAACAGAGATAATGAAGATACTACTAAGGAAGTGTTCCTTTAAATAAAGGAAAAGCCATACCTTGTCCATGAAAGGACTCAACAAAAATATGCAGAGACTGAAGGGTTGCATTTATAATCATTATGAAGGGGAAATTTCTCCTTCCCGAGGAAGGAGGAACAGAAAAATCGGGGTAAGCAAGATTCGCCCCATCCCAATCATCGATAATGCGATGATTCAAGTTTTTTAAGAAGATACTAGCGAGAAGTGACGTTCGATGGCTTAAACACAAAAAACCGTCCAAACTCGAGCCGAACATGGAAAGAAGTCAATACTCATCTAATGAACGAGATTGAAGCAATGCCTTTACTAACTTTGTCCAATATATTGACCACTTGTCATTTAATGGGCTGGGGCAAACTGTTGGAGCAGGATTTATCAAATAAATCAGGTTCAGAAAGGCCCACTCACAAGGGACTAGAGTGACAATGAAGACACGGCTCATCGACGAAGCCCAACTATTCCAGCCCAAAAGGAGTACCTCGTAAACCGAAGTAGCGATCTTCAAGTCTACGGATAAACATTAAAGACCCGGTCACTTTGCGGTTAATCTATACATAAAAAGCCGAGATCTCCGGATCAAGGCACGACACGTTTTCCCTAGATATTCGGAATAGTTGAAGCAGGTTGATTAGTATAAAGGATAAAGCTAAAATCATTATTCATCATGTGCCATTTTACTTACCTACTCAAGATCTAGATTACTCAATTTCTATTGTATTCTTTTGGGTTTTGTTCTTTGTATTCATCGTAATTCATTGTCATTAATATTAGTTCAGTTCGTGCAAACTATCTTAAAGATCTACGCGCAAAGAGATTTTCCCACCGCTTCCCTAACCTTTACTCTATTTACATTAAATTTATGATTAAGGGATTTTGCTCCCACAATAGGCCAAATTCTTCAGGAAAGTCAGCAAAGAGGACAGCAACACAAAACCAAACATGTGGTGACCTGTTTCATCCTTTCTATCCAAGCCAAAAGGAAGCCAAGCATACTGGCTATTGAATACCACATGATCAACCAAGCTATCATGCAGGTAGGATGCTCCACTGCACATGACTGTCCAACAGTCCCGTAGCCAACAAACCAGCCAGATTCAAGTCACATGACCGGCCAAACAAGCAGTTATGCAACACACATGACTGTCCAACTAGCTGGATCCTCCAACCGACAAGTTCTCGACAAGGCATATCTCGATCATTTTCTCCCGACCAACTCTCAACCATACCTGTCAGGGAACGATAACCAACCATGCAACGGTTCCACTAAGACAGTAATTTGGCTTACTAACTTTTCATTAAAAATTTAGACTGAGCCAAATTTGAACTGATCATATTGCAAAAATCAATCCACTCAGGAGGGTCATTACATGGCTTCCTCCTCATAGTTAACTCTGAGTGTGGCCTCCTCGTGTTCTTCTTGTGAATAAGGATGAGCATATCACTCTCCTCTAATTATAGTCGTAGTTAACTGTGAATAGATCATCTATTATGCTCCTCCTCACAACTAACTGTGATCAGGACACTCCTCAGTTGCTCTTCGTAGTTAACTGTGACCAATTTCTCAACTCTTCTCATACTCTCAACTAACTGTGACCAGGTATCCTTTTTTCCTTCTCCTCGCAAATAGCAGCGAGCAAGATGCTCTTCTTCCTTCTTCCTCCCTAATACCAGCGAAAAAGCTTATTCTTTTGCTCTCCTCAATATAAATACGCCCGAACTTCCTCTCTTTCTCTCTTCACAATAAAGTGCCTAATGTCAAGTCAACGGAATATTAGTAGATGCTAAGTCAGTTGCCGGCAAGACAAAATGATTTATTCATCATGTCTGCACTAGGTAGACAATCAATACAAAAACCGAAATTTGGACCAAAGGATAAGACCAACGGGCTGATTTCTTAACAAACCAGAGAAGAAAGTAAGCCTAAGGCTCAAATAAATCCAGTTCAAAATTTTCGTTGATTTCTTATTGGTTTGTAAAAATCGAGAAGAGAACAACAAAGAAATGAAAAGGCAAAGTCGACAAAAAGGTGAAAATATTAAGAAAAAGAAAAGAAGATAGAGAAAAATCTCTATACGAATCGTGAAAAGTGGTCAACTTATGAAGCTATATAAATAAACTTTGAGGTTTTCATTAACAAGGAGATTTTACATAAAAAAACTAGTACATCGCCATTTAATTTAGCATACTTAGGCAATCCACACTGGATAGTTTTTCCAGAGTTTCTAAGTAATAAAATAATCTAAAAAAATGAAAAAACGGATGAGAGAGGGAGAGACAATTTTTGTTGAAGAAATTATGTTAGGGCGACAAGTGTTCAACATTTAATGGTCGATCTATCTAAGAGATAAAATAAAAATAATTATGTAACTAAAGTATTATTATATTAATTAACGAGAGACTAGGAAGTTTTCTTTTCAATGTTAATGCCCTTCGCACTTTGGAGGATTTACTCTTTAGTGAACTTATTATTAGCGGCTACTTTATACATTATTTTTGTTTCTCTCTACTTTTAAACTTCTTAAGATGAAATTTACCAAACAGTTTGATCTCTTCTACTCAACATTGTAAACTACCTACGATTGGTTGAATCCCTTACTGAAAGGTATGTGCCTTACATAATGTCCAGCTTTAGTTAATAAAGAACTCTTTATCTTTTCCATTTTTATACGTTGTGTTTGTCATGATTAAGCCCATAAACTTTGGGTCTCTAAAATTTTATGAGTACATATTTAACCACTTCAAGGTGGCCTAGTGGTAGGAAGGATTTCGGGTTGAGGGTGAGATTCCCAATACTCCCGGGTTCGATTCCCCACGGGTGCAAACATCTTTAAGTGGCCACACGGATATGGGTTCATGCTTTAGGACTCATTTGAATGCCCAGGAGATGGTTTATCTGTGGGCTGTACCTCCACCTGGGGGTTAGGTTTGGTTCCAATAGTGGTCCGGGTCTAACCCTTTTCTTTTACAAAAAAAAAAAAGTTAAGCCTCCCATAATATTAAAATAGGGTAATTTTCCAAATGATCCTAAGAGATTTTTTTCATCAAAAGAGCTTTCAAATAGGAAAACAATTAAAAGATATTTTGTTAAAGACCTTTATACCCTTATTTTATAGATAAATATAAATATAAATATAAATAATTCTTTAAATATTTTTTTTAAAAAGACTATATGGTTTGCAAATTATATATATTTTAAATTCAGTTTTGTTATAATTTTTTTCAAAATTTCTTTTAGTTCTTTTTGAAATTCGAATATTCATTTTGAAACTTTTTTAATTTTTTTTTCAGAATGTGTATTTTTTTAAAAAAATTCTTAAACTCACCCCACAAATCTATACCATAATTATATATTAGTTTAATAATGTAACAGAGGTTGGGCCGAAGCCTGTTGCCCATACAGCTTCGACAGAGCCCAAATCTCTTTCTTCTTCTAAACATTTGTCGTCTTCCTCTGCTCAAAACACAGTCAAGATTCAACGGTCATGCTCAGCTCAAGGACGTACGATGGTGCCAGCTAATACCTTAGCCGTTTCAAACAGATTCGATTGCCTGAGCTCATGTGCTGTCACATGCTGACAAGGAGGCACCTAAACCCTAGTTTGTCTATTTTCCTATTTAAGGAGTCTTAAGGCTGTATTCACGAGACACAGAAAATCTTTCAATAAAAGGAAAATCTTGTCTTAGTTATTCAATCTTCATGGTATCAGAGCCATGGAAGACTCTGAATCACTATCTACACCTTCATTGAGTATATCTCAGTGTGTGACACTGAAACTCACGTCATCTAACTATCTTCTCTGGAAAACCCAGTTTGAATCTTTCTTATCAAGTCAGTCACTTTTGGGGTTCATTAATGGAGCTTCTACAAGACCTTCACCGACTACTACTGTTCGCGAAGGAGATGCTGCTGTCGAACAAGCCAACCCAGAGTTCGCAAAATGGATTCGCAAGGACCAACTGGTTATGGCGTGGCTGTTTGGGTCATTATCCGAAGAGGCTTTGAGGTCTGTCTATGGTCTTCATTCAGCGCAGGAAGTTTGGTTCAGTCTTGGGAAGAAGTATAACAGAGTCTCAGCAACCAGAAAACTGGATCTTCAACGTAAACTCCAAGGTATGTGTAAGAATCAGAAGACTATGACAGAATACCTAGGAGATATTAAGGGTGTCTGTGATCAACTAGACTCTATAGGATGTCCGGTTTCTGAGAACGAGATCATATATGGAGCTCTGAGTGGTTTAGGCAAAGAATATGAAGCTATTTGCACTGTGATTGAACATTCTATGGATTCTGTTCCTGAAATGACGTTTGAGGATGCTGTGTTTAAGTTAGTGAACTTCGAGGATAAACTTCAGGCTTACAGTCAGGCAGCTGATGTTAACCCACATCTGGCATTTAATGTTGGACGGGGATACACAACGAACAGAGGTCGAGGTAACTATGGTAACAGAGGTGGTCTTCGTGGTCGGAACACATACTCTACTCGTGGAAGAGGTTTTCAACAACAGTTCTCAGGAAGCTCAGGTGCAGGGTCAGGAACCACTGGTAACAGACCAACTTGTCAGATTTGCGGCAAATATGGCCACTCAGCTGTGAGGTGTTACAGCCGTTTTGATCAACAATCTCAATCCCCGGAGTCTCTCCATAACGCCTTTAACACGATGAAAGTGTCTGATCAAGAAGCTTTAAATGGTCAAGAATGGTTTCCTGATTCTGCAGCAACAGCACACATCACAAACAACAGTTCTCAACTCAGCTCAGCAGAACCATATCTCGGTAATGATCAGGTGATAGTTGGTAATGGAGATTATCTCCCAATCACTCATGTTGGTTCAGTTGCTCTTCACACACCGCAAGGTATTCTTACTCTTGATGATGTATTAGTATGTCCTGACATTACCAAGTCTCTTCTCTCTGTGTCGAAATTAACAGCTGATTACCCTTGTGAAATTACCTTTGATTCTGAATGTGTGTTTGTTAAGGACAAGGTAACAAAACAAGTGATAACTCAAGGCAGAAGGCATAAGGATCTGTATATGTTGAAGGATGCTCGTTTTCATGCTTTTTACTCCAACAGGCAAAGAGCAACAAGTGCTGAGATATGGCATCAAAGGCTAGGCCATTCTCACAAGGACATTCTTCAAATGTTAGCCAAGAATAATCAAATAAGTCTGCGGAAGACAAGTTCTCTAGTTATGTGTGATGCCTGTCAGATTGGAAAGAGCTGCAGGTTGCCATTCCTTCCGTCTGATACAGTGTCAAGCAAGCCATTGGAGAAGATTCATTGTGATTTGTGGGGACCTAGTCCAATTGTATCTTCTCAGGGTTTTAAGTACTATGTTATCTTTGATGACTCCTTTTCAAGATTTACATGGTTTTATCCTCTGAAATTCAAGTCAGATTTCTTCTCAGTCTTCATAAGTTTTCAAAAGATGGTTGAACATCAATTACAACAAAAGATAATGAAGTTTCAGTGTGATGGAGGAGGAGAATTCATTAGTTCTCAGTTTCTAAGTCATCTGGCTACTTGTGGGATTAAACAGCTTATGTCATGCCCTCATACTCCTCAACAGAACGGGGTCTCAGAAAGAAAACATCGACACATTACTGAGTTGGGAATCACGTTGATGTATGGAAGTAAGGTTCCGCAACAACTCTGGACAGAAGCATTTTTTACTGCAACCTTTCTCAGTAATCTGTTGCCTTCCTCTGTTCTGCATGGGAAGAAAAGTCCATTTGAGGTTCTCTACGGTAAAGCTCCAGACTACAGTGCTCTAAGGGTGTTTGGGTGTAAGTGTTTTCCCTACTTACGTCCTTACATGAAGAATAAATTGGATCCAAAGTCTTTGGCTTGCGTTTTCCTTGGGTACAATGAAAAATATAAAGGCTATAGATGTTTGTACCCACCTACAGGCAAGGTATTCATTAGTCGTCATGTTCTGTTCAATGAAACTGAGTTTCCTTATGCAGATGTTTATAGTCGGTTTCACAAACCAACTACTTCACCTCTGTTACAAGCTTGGCGTCAGGTGAACGTAAAAGAACATGAGCTTGATTCTTCTGGTACTGATATGTTGGTTGAAGAACTGCCTCCAGCAAGAAAGCAACCAGTTCTGGAGAATCCTGTAACTCTGCCTCATACAAATACTGTTCATGAAGATCAAAGGTCAGAAAGCAGTACCTCTGCAACTCCTTCTTCGGATAGCAGTAATGGAGAGGCTCCACCTGCTGTTGTGCCACATCCTATGTTGTCTGAGAACAGTCAAGAGATCGATCAGTCTGCTGCAGTGCCTCACTCAATGACCACCAGAGCAAGGTCAGGTATTGTCAAACCCAATCCCAAATATGCATTGTTCTCTGTCAAAGACACATATCCAGAACCACGAAGTGTCAAAGCGGCTTTAAAAGATTCAGGATGGACGGATGCTATGAAAGTTGAAATTGACAACATGATTGAGACAGAGACGTTTGAACTGGTTCCACCTGAACCAAATCAGAAGCCTCTTGGCAGTGGTTGGATATATAAAACGAAGCTCAATGCAGACGGGACTCTTCTCAAGCTTAGAGCTCGGTTGGTAGCTCGTGGGAATCAACAAGAAGAAGGGATAGATTACATAGAAACTTTCAGTCCGGTAGTTAGAACAGCTACTATAAGAACCATTCTTCATGTGGCTGTCACTAAGAAGTGGGATGTTCGGCAACTAGATGTTCAAAATGCTTTCTTGCATGGAGACCTCAAAGAAACTGTTTACATGAAACAACCTCAAGGATTTGAAGATCAATCTCGACCAGACTTTGTTTGGAAGCTTAAGAAGGCAATTTATGGCCTTAAACAAGCACCAAGGGCCTGGTTTGATAAGTTCAGTCACTTCTTGCTCAACTTTGGCTTCCAGTGCAGCTTTCCAGATCCATCTCTCTTCATTTATCATCATGGTTCCAGTGTTATTTACCTTCTTCTGTATGTTGATGATATGCTGCTAACAGGGAATGACACTGGATTACTTGAACGTCTTGTGGCTGAGCTTAACACTGTTTTCAGGATGAAGGACATGGGAGATGTTCATTACTTCTTGGGAATTCAAGTTCATCGTCATCAGGATGGTTTGTTTCTGAATCAGTCTAAATATGCAACTGATATGTTAACTGCCGCAGGAATGAGGGATTGTGCTCCAATGCCAACTCCACTTCCTATTAAGCTTGACAACCTACAAGGTCAAGATGAGCTCTTCGGAAATCCCACCTATTTTAGAAGCTTAGCGGGCAAGCTTCAGTATCTTACGCTTACCAGACCGGACTTACAGTTTTCTGTGAATTATATATGTCAGAAGATGCATCAACCGAGTACCTCTGACTTCAACCTGCTAAAGAGGATCTTAAGGTATGTAAAAGGAACGGTGGATCATGGCATTAACATCACGGCTGCGACTCATTCTAATCTACTGAGCTACAGTGATTCAGACTGGGCGGGCTGCAAAGATACTCGGCGATCAACAGGAGGTTTTTGCACTTTCTTAGGTCCTAATCTAATCTCCTGGTCTGCAAAACGTCATGAAACAGTGTCCAAGTCTTCTACTGAAGCAGAGTACCGCACGATGTCTTTAGCGGCTTCGGAAGTAGCTTGGTTACAGAATCTTGTTCAAGATATGGGTCTTCAACAACAAGTCACTCCTCTTCTGCTGTGTGACAACTTATCTGCAGTGTGTCTTACTGCAAACCCTCAATTTCACAAGCGCACCAAACACTTTGAAGTTGACTTTCATTATGTTCGGGAACGAGTGGCGATGAACAAGCTGGAGGTAAAACACATTCCTGCTTCTCTGCAATTGGCAGACGTGTTCACTAAGTCTCTTCCTCAGGAGCCGTTCTTCAAACTTTGTTCCAAACTCGGTGTCTCTTCTCCTCCGACACAGAGTTTGAGGGGGCGTAATAATGTAACAGAGGTTGGGCCGAAGCCTGTAGCCCATACAGCTTCGACAGAGCCCAAATCTCTTTCTTCTTCTAAACATTTGTCGTCTTCCTCTGCTCAAAACACAGTCAAGATTCAACGGTCATGCTCAGCTCAAGGACGTACGATGGTGCCAGCTAATACCTTAGCCGTTTCAAACAGATTCGATTGCCTGAGCTCATGTGCTGTCACATGCTGACAAGGAGGCACCTAAACCCTAGTTTGTCTATTTTCCTATTTAAGGAGTCTTAAGGTTGTATTCACGAGACACAGAAAATCTTTCAATAAAAGGAAAATCTTGTCTTAGTTATTCAATCTTCATAGTTAACCCTACAAAAATTTATGTCTATCGTAGAAAAATTTTCTACTAATTTCTATAAATATTAAAATACTACAACAATATTAATATTGATAATATCTTCTTATGAGTATATATCTTGGCTTAATTTGATGAATGATTATATTAGAGAAAATAATAGATTTGTAATAAGAAGGTAGAGAGAGAGATAGAAAGAAAAAGGAGATGATATAGTTAATATAGTTTTTGAAATATCGTTTTTTTGGTTATAGTATCAAATTCCCATTTATTTATCGGTTGATTAAAAAAAGAGTATATATCTTCTTCGTATTTAATATTGCTTATAATATTTTATGTAATATTTATGTGATGTATGTTTGATAATTTATAGTTTTGTTAGTTCAGCTAGCTATGATCTATATATGATCATAGTGCATATATAATGCAAAAAAAAAAATAGAGGTTGAATTCAAAGCTGCAAATTTGGAGAGAAATACACTCAAATATTAAATTTAAAGTTTAGCAAATTTCAAATATAAAATGTTTTTGGGAGGTGCTCTAACGGAAAGAGAAGCACTGACTTTGTTTGTCTGTATATGTTTTTTTTTTCATTTGTTTCTTATTTCTGTTTGTCTGTTTATGTTTATATTATCATTGTGTGAGGAATAGGTCACCCTCTTTTGTACTTATGGACAAAAATAAAATATATTTTTTCTGGGAAAAAGAATTTTTTAAGTTGTGAGTTTATTATTTGGTAGGCGACATGTTTTTACTTCATCTACTATTTTCACTTCTATTTTTTTTTAAACCACTATTGTCATTGTTCCCCAGTCACTTAATTTATTAATAAAACATGGAAAAAAAAAAGAAACTTGATAACAGCTTTGGTTAGATTTGGCATGTGGTTCTGTTAGATACCAAACCCAATCACCCTCCTTTTCATCTTAGCATCTCTCTAAATTCCTCCCTTTTATAGCATCTTCTCACCCCCATACCAGTCACTATCTTCATTATTATTTGTTTAGATTCAAGCAGTTTAATTAGCGGGTTTAAAGAAAAAATTCTGTTGCAAGAAAATGCCGTCCAACAATGATCTCTCTTTCTATTCATCATCTTCCCTTTCATCTTCTTCATCTTCTTCTCAGCTAAGCACTCCAAGGTACTTCCAATAACCAGGTCAATCAACTATAAATAATTTGTAGTGAAATTAGATATTTTTTAATTAATTGTGTTTTATTTATTTATTTATCTTGCAGAGCATGTCAAAATGGGTCTTCTAGAGTCATTACTGTAAGTTCCTATTTCTAATAGTTCATATACTATTGATCTGTTTCTAGATATGTCAAAAGTGTTATTTTTTTGTATTTAAAGAAATATCCTCTCTGGGATGTGGAGAAGGCCAAGTGCAGCTTTGGTTTCTCGAAGCCTTATAAGGTCAACTTCATATTCATGCTATTCGAACAAATTTTTGTAAGGGCATGTTTATTGGAGTTCTCTTATCAAAGTTTCTTAATTTTTTTAAGAGACATTTCTTAACTTTTGACGAAGAAAACTTAATAACCGTATCTTAAATAAGAAACTTAAAAATCGTCTCTTAAATAAGAGACTTAAGAGCCGTCTCTTAGCCACTTTTTTTTACAAAAAAAAGTAGTTAAATTATGTTAAAAACTCCACACCTTATAAGACCACTGATAAACATGGCCTAAGCCTTTTAAGTTGAAATGCTAGGTCTAACTATGGCCTCCGGATATTGCAGTCTAGCGAAGAACTGAAGGAAGAGATAGCAGAGCTGGAGACAGCGATCTTACAGTTAGAGCGGAACCTTCTCTCGCTCTACAGAACATCGTTTGGAGATCATTTACATGCATTCTTGTTACAAGATGATTCTTCGCTTCCTCCACCAAAGCCACACACGGCTAAATTTCACAATGACAGAGTCTCTTATGTGTCTGATACATCTCTATCGTCGAGCCTCAAACCGTTGTCTGAATCGGTGAATAATCTTCATTAGAAGATACACATATTGATGTAGTTGTAGCTCGTTTTACTAATATTGTTGTATGATTGTGAAACGTTTCAGGACAATAAACAAAGATCAGAGTTCAGCAACCCGAGTTTGGCTGATCTTCTTGGTCTTAACACTCTCAGTCCCAATAAACTCTCTGAAGATATTGTGAGACTTATTTGTGTGATAATCATCAAACTCTCAGACAAGGGACAAAGGCGAATAGTCAAGAGTGAAAAGTGTGGAGAAGAACTTGGAGTTGTTATCCATACACTTTGCCTAGATGAGAACAATTTGAAGGGCGTAGAAAGCTTGCTTCAGAATTTCAGGTGAGATTGCCTGGTAAAAAGAAAAAGAAAAGAAAATAAATACTTGATTTACATACATTTTAAAGTAGCTTACTATTTTTTCTTTCTTTTTGAACTGACTAAACGAAGATCATTGGTTCAAAAGCTTGAGAAAGTTGATCCGACAAGGATGGCTCGGGAGGAGAAGCTTGCATTCTGGATCAACATTCATAATGCATTGGTGATGCATGTAAGAAAATTAGCAATTACGAGTATGCAACTATATTTTCACTACCTTTAGTTATCATTACAATCTAAAGTGGTGTGCTCTTACAGGCGTATATACTATATGGAATTGTTGAAGATATAACAAGCACAAAGGTCTTAAAGGTTTGAGATATGGATCATTTTCGTTAATATATATATATAGTTTATATATTTAGATCGTTGATCATCTGTGATATCATTATTTACGCTTCAAACCTGTATAGGCAGCATTTAACATAGGTGGGGTGTGGGTAAATGTATACGATGTCCAGAGTTCGATATTGGGACTTCGTGCAAGCCATTCACCATCAGTAAGTTGATTACAACTTCAATTGTTTGTCGACGCTCAATTAAAACATAATATTTAGTATTTAATTAGAAACTTATCTTTTTACAAATTTAGAAACTTATCAAAAAAGTATTTAATTAGAATCTTTTTTTTTTTGTAAAGGCTGATGGCCGAAAATGAAAGTAGCAATAACTGAGGAAAAAATGGCCAAGTATAAGAGAAAATTTTAGAAATTTGCCAATTTCTAAAATTGTTTTCTGTGTGAACCTATTGTTAAATTAATCAAGGCATATCTTTATATACATTCATCTTGAACTGTCATTAGTTCAATGTTTAAAATTTATAACGTGTTTACACGTTTTCTTTTGGGTCATGAAGCGTGTATGGACGTTGTTTTCACCGGCTAGGAGTTCAAAGACAAGTAGGAGTCACACATATGCGTTGGAGTATAGCGAGCCACTTGTTCATTTTGCTCTTTCAACTGGAACATCAACCGATCCAATGGTACTAAACCCACTCAGTTATTTATCTCCGTTTGATCTTCTCTCAACCGAGTTAGCCATTTCAAAAAGTATTGTGATGGTTTGACCAGGTCCGAGTTTATACAGCGGAAGGAATATTCCAAGAACTTACGCAAGCAAGAGACAGTTTCATCCAGAGAAGTATTGGATTTGAAAAGGAGTCATGGATTCTATTGCCAAAGATTGTTTACAACTATGCAAATGACACTTCTCTGGATATGGCTGAACTTTTCAATACGATATCAGGATGCCTAACAGAGACGCAAAAAACGAAAATGAAAAGGGTTGTGAAGAAAAAGCAAGATAGATGCATTCACTGGATTAAACATGACTCCGATTTTCGTTATATTATCCATTGGGAACACGTAAGAGATAGTCTAGGAATCTGAACTCAATCTTTTGTATATATAATCGTTCCATGTTCTTGTTTACAAAAAAAAAAAGAGTTTTTTACATTACTTATTTATATATGTGTATTATTTATCATCAAGACCAAAATTGCATCACGTAAAATGATTCCGAATGTGATAATGTAATTATTTTACGACAATTTAAGTATATGATGCACATATTTAATTATCAATTTATGTTTGTTGTAGAAAGTGATGTTAATTTATGTATTTATTTAATATTAAAGATGATAATATTTGCTATAGTTATTCTAAACTGATGTTAGATACATGAAATAATTTAATTAGCATATACTCTGATAAAATAGAAGCATTGTATGAAACTAAGATTATTTGTCTAATGTGTTATTTATACTTTTCTAAATTAAAATCTTTGAAATTATGAATATTCATTAAGGATAATATTTTCAAACCAATTTTAATCAACTTTTCATAGAAAAATTAAAACCACAATATATTTTAATATTTTTATTATAATCAAGTATTATAAAAATATTGTCATCTTTATTTTATTAATTATATAAATTTTCAAATAATAAAATAATTTGATAAATTAATATTATATGAAATTTTAATTTAACTCACAATAATAAATACGATAGTTATTTTGTAGATTATAAAATCAAAATATAAATAAGTATATACACAAAACAGCACATACCTATGTATTTCAATATTTTAGAGTAAATATTGCAAAAATATAAAAATTAAGTATTAAATGTTAATTTTATCTTGAAAATTTGAATAAATCTTATGAATATTTATAATTAATGATAATTTTTAGCCAAAAAAAGTTGTTATCATGACAACACATTGATATTTTCTAAAAATTGTTTTTGTGGTTATTTCCTCGTAACTGAGCTTTTACGAGGAAATAACCACAAAACGGAAAACGTCGTGCCACGTTCGTCGTAACACATATTTCCTCGCTAAACTCTCGTAAATTTACGAGGAAAGATTTCGTCGTAAACACGGACCTACATTTCCTCGTAAAAGACATGCAATATATTCACGTAAAATACACGCTAATATTTCCTCGTTAAAAACACGTAAAGCCTTCCTCGTAACTTACTCGTTAACTTTCGTCGTAATCTTCGCGTAACTATTTCCTTGTAAATTCCACCCTACGGTTCTTAGGTAATTCCACGTAAAATTAACGACGAATTTACTTCAAATCTTATTTTTCTGCATTGATAATTAATTATAATAAAATATAAAAAATATGTTTTAAAAATAAAATTAAAATAATAGAAGAAAGAGAAACTATTTTATAAATATTTAAATTTTAAATTTATATTAAAACAAAAAGAAATAAAAAAAGCTAGGGGTTTTGGGAGTCGTTGTTCCTTCTGTCCATCTCATCATGGCGGTCTGGCTCTAGAATGCCCAATTGTCTCCGTCTCGCTGCTAACATCTTCTCAACTTGCAGATTCCAGCAGCTAGAACGTCCAGGAAACTCTCGAGTGAACCCATTTGAGCTTACGTCATGCATAAATCAGAACACGTCGCGTTCAACTCCGAACGCAGCTAAGTAGTCTCATCTTCCCGTAGCTGAGCATAAGACAATGTTGCTCTTGGGACATCGTTAATGGAACCAATCCCCAATCTACGTCCTTTTTTTTTAGGGACGATCTTTAAAAAAATTAAAAATTATTGTTAGCCAATACTCCCTCTGTTTTTCTTTATTTGACGTTATTGAGATTATCACACAAATTAAGGCATTCAATAGAATACCTTTTATATCCTTCATTAATTGATTATTATGTCTCGTAAAGCACATGCACTAGAGTAAATACAAGGGTAAAAATAGTCCCTTATCATATTATTCTGCATTGTTTTTTGTACACGACAAATATATTGACACACAACAACTATTCTAAAACGTCAATTATAATAGAACAGAGGGAGTAATAAAAAGTTAGATATTAAACAAATAATAATAATAAAAAAAATTTATGTGCTCGTAAATCTCATCCACTTCAGCTTTGGATAATGTGACGGGTATCCCATCGGGGGACTGCTGGGTCAACTGGTTTTGGCGCTCTTCAACCCGAGCTACAACATCGTTGTAGATTTGCTCGGACCTAGGATCTACAAATTGCCCATCCTTGTTCTTGTGGGTCCTCTCGTAAAGTTTCTTAAGAGATGGTAGAACTCATTTCTCTTTGGCCTAAAAATATCTTTAAATATAATTAATCGATTAAAATAGATATAATAAAAATTTTAATTACTTTAATTACCTAGACGAACACCGGCGTGTAGTGTTTGACCCGAAGAGTGAAGTATCGGCGTGTTACCATGCTCGTCTTTCGTCAGACAGGAAGAGAAACATCTGTTGGAGACTCTGATCGACGATGGCAAGCTCCAATAACGGATGAGGTCATCCCACACCTCCGTTGTGAGCTCAGCGGGTTTCCCGTGCTCATAACCGTTAACCAGAAAATCGTCCTTCCAGTTAGACACCGTGTCCAACAATCGCTCTTTTGTCTTTTTGACAAAAGCTTGCTTCACGTCCTCGTTTACTCCTATGGACCAACACCATTTTTGCTGTAGACCAAAAAAATATTAGATTAACAATTAGTCTTAAAATATTTTTAAAATCTTAATAATTAAAAAATAAAATTAGTAACCATTTACCGTGAACATTTTGAATCACGTCTTTCGGACGTGGTTCGGCGTCGTTTTCCAGTTCGGATGTGCGTCGGGGAAGTAACCTTTGATCACTTTGGTTACGCTCCGAGCGACACGATTATCAATCCCAAACCTGAATTAAACAAAAAAAATTATTAAATATTTGAATGTTGTTATAAATAAAAAATATTTTTAAACATGAAACGTACCAGAAAGTTCCTTCCGGTCGGTCGGGGTCTAATACTGGTAAACCTTCTCTGCCTAGCTGAGCGAGAAGGTCCTCAACGGTGTACCTAGCATAAGGAGCCGTCGGCGGCACCAGCAAGTCGGGATGAACTTTAGCCGCAGCACCGTAAGGAGGAGGAGGAGAAGGCACGTCTTCCGGAACATAATCCTGCGCTGGAGGCGCAGCAAATGGATGAACGGGTGGTGGTGCAGCAAAAGGAGGCGACTGCAAGACTCTCTGAGAAGACTGAGTCTCGGGGACAATATCCGGAACCGAAAAACCGGAAGCTGAAGATGATGCGCCTATATGAGTACCAAGCATGGTAAATATGTCTCTGTAATGAATCGTCGCATTCTTAAGCTTATTAGCTCTAACCATCTGGAAAAAAATTAATTCAAAATATTAATCATTTGAAAAAACATAAATATATTACTAACCACCTAAAAACATGTAAAGTTACGACCTAATAAGCTAAATTCCCTAAACTAACCACCTAAACTAATCCTAAACTAACCACCTAAACTAATCCTAAACTAATTACCTAAACTATCTAGAGAGGAATTAGAGAGGAATACCTTAAGAGGAGATAGAGAGGAACTTGCTACGAATGAGAGAAATGGGATGGCTCGAGTTTATATAGGGAATTATATTTCCTCGTAAACAACTCGTAAGTTTACGAGGAATTAACCAGGCCCGCATTTTTTTCCTCGTAAAGGCGTCGTTAACGTAACGAGGAATTTACCACACCCGGTTTTTTTCCTCGTAAAGAACTCGTTGATTAACGAGATATTAACCACGCCCATGTTTTATTTAACGAGGAATGAACCAGGCCTGCTTTTTCAGTCCATGAGGAGTTTACGAGGAAACGGCTTACGTAGAATTAACCAGTCTCGTGTTTTTGGTTTACGTGGATTTTACGAGGAAATGGTTCTTACGTGGAATTAACCAGGCCCGTGTTTTTTTTCTTTACTAGGATTTTACGAGGAAATGTTTGTAAATCCCTAAAACCAAAACCCCAAACCTCAACTTCCTTAACTTATAACATCAATCTCTACTTCTTCCTAAACCTCAATCTCTACTTCTTCATAAACACTGAATCTTGCTTGTTAATTTCATTTTCATAATCAAACAAACTAAACACATTCATTAAGTCTTCGTATGTGGTATCGTCGGGAAAATCTATGTATTCACGATTATGCAGATCGATGAGAAGGATGTCACCAACTTGTTGATCAGGTTTCTCGACTCCATTGGTGTGTTATTTTTGTAAAGGTGGCTCTTCTCCAGTGATTCTGCATCCACGTGGTGTAACTTTGATAACAGATAACCAATTTATCCCCGAGGTTGTCATCCGAGGATATGGAACGAAGCAAACTTGATCTGCTTGCGAAGCTAATATGTAAGGCTCGAATTTGTTGTATCTTCGTCCGCCATTAACATCAACTACACCGAATTTATTAACCCGAACACCTCTGTTACGAAGGGGTCGAACCAGTCACACTTGAAGAGGACGCATTTCAGCTTCAATAACCCTGAGAATTCATTCAATAATCTCCTGTAAGATCCATAGAAATATGTTTTGCCTTTCACACATATTCCATAATTACTTGTCGCCCGGTGTCTACCATACTCATATGTATGAAAAGTATAGCCTCGTGTGAAATACATCGTGATGTGGTGACCTTTTCAACTGGACCTTGAACTAATTTGTGGTACCATGCGGGGTAATCTGGATCGTCATATCAACCTGCAAAAATAAAAAGAACTTTGAAATTAATCATACTAACATCGAACGTTGAAAAATAAAGAGAACGTTATAATACATGTTTCCTCAACCACTTAATAAAGTGTTGATCATTCCTTCTATCTAACTCACTTGTGATATATCTGGGATTGCTTCTTTGACTTGAGTAACAAACTGACTGTAAATTTTTTTGTTAATTAATCAATTCCAAAAAAAAAAATATATGTGTTTGCAATTCTAAGTTTACTTATATATGTTTAACTACCTTTCAAAATAGCGAATCAATACATGCTTGCAATTGAGAAGAATATAAATGTGTGCACTATGGAGGTCTTCATCACTCGACCACCAAACCTCTTTCAATTTTCCACCAAATCGTCCAATTTGGCAAAAGGTATCTGGAACATCTTTTTTCAAATATGTCGGCACAACACCACCATCATCATATCTTATTGGAACTCGTTTCCGGGTACATACTTTTGGTGCAAAGTAGTATGATGTGAAGTGTGATGTTTCTTCCGTCAAACTTTCGACAACTATAGAACCTTCAAATCTTGTGAGGTTTTTAGCTTTTCTTTTCAAATTTTTCATGGCCCGCTCATACTGATACATCCATCCGTAATGTACAGGTCCTCGAAGCAATGTCTCATACTGGAGGTGGACAACTAGATTCTCCATGACGTCAAAAAATGCTGGCGGAAATATTTTCTCCAAGTTGCATACTAAGATGGGAATGTTCTCATGAAGTTGTTGAATGACATCGTCTTTAAGAGTGTGTGTACTCAGATCCCTGAAAAATGCTCCAGTTCCTTGCATATTTCAAAATTTAAACACATTAGTAGTCATATTATTTATTTGTGTATATAAATAAAGAAATTAATTAAAGCATATGTTTATATATATATATATTACGTGCAAGTGCTTCATGTACTTTTGTTGGCAGTAGCTCCGCAAATTCAAAGGGGAGTAGTCGTTGCATAAAGACATGACAATCATGACTCTTCATCCCTGAGAATTTTTGACATTTTTCAACACATCTAGAAAAATTTGAAACATACCCATCATGGAACTTCACTTCTGATGCCACCCAGTTGAACAACACCGTCTTTTGTTCGGATGATAATCTGAATATCGGAACTGAAACTTGTCTATTGCTTTTTATATGTAACTCACTTCTTGAGCAAATATCAGGTAAGTCCAACCTCGATTTTATGTTGTCTTTCATCTTTCCTGGGACATTCAATATTGTGTTCACGATGTTCTCACAAAAAATTCTTCTCTATATGCATCATATCGAGGTTGTGACGCAAAAGAATATCTTTCCAATATGGCAATCCCAAAATATACTCTTCTTGTGCCAGTTATGCTGAACTCCGTAATAATCAGACATATTACTGGGAACATGCCAATTACCACCACGAAGAACGGTTTCTAGGGCACTGTAGTAATCGATTTTCTGTTCGATTTGTTCTCTAGTTAAATATGGAGGAGGAGTGTCTCTCACAACCCTTTTGTGCCTGAACAATGTCTTATTTCTTCTGTACGGATGGTGAATGGGAAGAAATCCACGGTGACAATCGAACCAACTTGTCTTCCTACCATTCTTCAACTGAAACGCATATGTCATTCCATTACAATATGGACAAGATAATCTCCCATGTGTAGTCCATCCAAACAACATCCCATATGCAGGAAAGTCACTTATGGTCCACAGAAGCATCGCTCACATCGTAATTTGTTTTTCGTTGAACAATCATACGTCCTCACCCCTATTGACCAAAAATCTTTCAACTCTTTTATCAGTGGTTGTAGAAAAACATTGAGAGACCTTTTTGGATGCTTTAGACTAGGTATTAATATGGTCATGAATAGAATCTCCCATCACATGCACATCTTAGGTGGCAGGTTGTATGGCATAAGAAAGACTGGCCATAATGAATATTGTTTCCCAACATCCCAAATGGACTAAATCCATCTGTGCATAATCCAAGATACACATTCCGGCTATTGCTAGCGAAATCTGGATGTATATTATTAAAATATTTCCAAGCTCTTGCATCTGATGGATGAGTCATCTCACCCTCTATATGAGTATGCTTGGCATGCCATCTCATCCCTCCGGCAGTCTCCTCAGATTGGTACAATCTTTTCAATCTGTCTGTAATTGGTAGGTACCACATCCTTTGGTACGATACCCTATTACGCCCTCGTCCTTGTGGTTTGAATCGTGGCTTCTTACAGAATCGACATTCTTCTAACTTCTCATCATCTCCCCAGTAAATCATGAAATTGTCAATGCAAACGTCTATCATCTCCGAAGGCAACCCAAGACTATAAACCAATTTCTGAATCTCATAATAAGAATCAACAGACACATTATCTTTCGACAAATACTCTTTAAACAAGTCTGCACATGCATTCATGCAATTTTCAGGTAGATTGTCATCGGTTTTAATCTTCATAATTCTAGCAACCAACGACAATTTAGAGAGACTTTCTCTACAACCATTATAAATTGGTTGATTCCCAGCATCTAACATTTCTTAAAACTTTTTTGCATCTATGTTAAGTTCTTCAGATTCATCATGAGCTACAAATGCATCACTTACCATATCACGAACCCAATCATAATCTCCCATTTGTTCCTCCTGATGGTAACTATTTTCATTATGCAAATGATCAACCGCGGGTTAAACCTGAAAATTGCTATTACTACTGCTAGCTTCATTCCCACAATTACTATAACATTATCCATGTTGAAACCAAATATAGTATAGTAATGTGGTGTGAAATCTCTATTTACTAAATGCTTCCAAACATTTTCACGAGGGTCTAATTTTGAATTGTTGCATTTCTGACAAGGACAAAACATCTTACCCGTACACATCCACCTCCGCAACTCGAAAATATTTTCATCTCCGGACATTTTTTTCACGTTTTCAATTTTTTCTCTCTTTTATGTTATCAATTTTTTGCGTGTGTTTCATTTGAATTTCAAACAACATATTTATAGAAAATTTTCAAATTTGTAGGTGATATTTAACCAAGAATTTACGAGAAAAAATGGTAGGTATACACCCAACAACAAACACATTTACAACTAAAAAGTCGTTGGCCTCGTTCTTTCCTCGCTAGATGGTTTCCTCGTAAAGTACACGTAACATTAGCGAGTACTTTACAAGGAAACGCAGTTTGCCACGTAATATACTCGCTAAATAACGTCAGTTTAACTAGAAAACCTGTTTCTCGTTTATTCACGACGAATCTACGAGGTTTCATAATTTCCTCGTGCAAAACACATAATTTTACGAAGACCCATTTTTCTCGTTAAATTTTGTAGTTAAAAAGTTGTTTTGTTGTAGTGATAAGTAAATTAAAATTAACTTTATTGGATAACTAATTTAGTTTTTTTCAATATTTATAGGAATATTATCTCATACATTTTCTTATTTTTGCATTTTGTGTATGTATTTTTATTTCTTATGTTGTTGTGTTAATATTATTTGGAATATTGCAAATAAATATGGTTTAGAAAAAATTGACTTACTCATAAAGTTTTAGCAAAGGTGTCTTTTAAAAAAAGATAAATCTCATATATTTAAGTTCAAATTGTATTTAGTTTATCCCAATATTTTGCACCAGTTGTTATTATAAGTTATGTCGCATGGAAATTTGGTTGATAGTTCATTTCGTATTTAAGAAATGTTTCAGAATCATAAATATTGGAAACTTCCAATGTGTATCTTAAAAATACCATCTGAAAATGCTATGGAAACTAACGATTTCCCTTAAGAAATTGGCGGTTCATTCTTAAAAACGCGATGTAAAACTCTTTTGTCAAAATAATATTAAATAACTAATAGATACAAGGATATATTTTTATCTTGATTAGTTTTATTGAAGAGTAACGTACTTTAATTTCTACTTTTTTATAAAAGTTTATAGAATCTACAAAAGTAAACAATACCGCTCGTTATTTTTGTCTTTTTTACTAAAACAAATTAAAGGAAAACAATTGAACTCACAAATTAAACAACTGTGTGTATATATGTATATACATTTTGACGTTTTAGAAACATTATCATTTCTAAGAAGATAAAATGGTTACGATTCCATAGATTATCAGTTTTGTAATGCTAAAGAGCATAGCGCCATATGATGCTCTGAGTTTTTTCTAATAATAAAATTATTTTTTGAAATGATGTGTATATTCAAAATATATTGTGAAATGATATGTCTATTAAAAATATATTGTAAAGGTATCAGTTTAGAATAACTATCAATAATTTGAAAAAATATGACTATTCATATATGCTTTTTCAAATAATGTATCTATTCAAAATAAATTTTAAGTGTGTTATTTTAAAATAACTACTTATTAATTGAAAAGATGTGACTATTCATGTAGATTTTTCAAAATCTATAAATAGTCTATGTCCATGCATTTCTCAAAGTAAAATGTTTACTAATCTAAAATATAATGATGAAGAGAAAAAATTATGTGCAGTTACCTAGTTACAAATTTTAGAAGATGTTCAAATGCAACGTTGTAACAAAAGATAATATTAAGAGTATTCACGTTTGGATAACCAAGAATCTTAAATGAAACAAAGAAGTTATTAGTCTTAATTTTCTTTTATTAGATGAGAAAGTTTTTCGTATTTACAAATTTTGCATATGTGATATGTATTTTTCATGAATGATTCATGTCTGCGTTTTTCAGTCGGTTAATATTGGTAACTTTTTGCATATTTTAGATTTTTAACGGTGTAAATGATTTTCATTTACTAAACCTATTGACACTATATGCTAACTGTTTATATATTTTGTGTGTCTCTCCCATTAAGGTTGTTTAATGTTGGTTTGTCCCAGACATCAAAGATAGCCAATCAGATACTTTTGTTCATAAGTTACATTGTTGAATAACATGTATTTTTTTTATTGTTGTTGCATCAACACTCCCGTAAACAATAACACTCACATTTTAGATTCATTTAATGTTTATATATACTATCTTATTGTTTTATTTATTTGTTGTTGCATAATGAAACAATTGTTGAATGAATTTTACAAAAAAAGTATAAAAATTTGAGGGAAAAAGTACCTGGATTGATATCCATTTTGCCTATCTCGTTGCAGACCTTTTTGCACCAGTTTTTTTTTTGTAGCTTGATCAAAAGAAAGTTGATATAAAAAAAAAGTGATAGTTATATTTATAGATGAATGGAATAGTTAGTAAACTACTCCCTCCGTTTCATATTATGTGTCATTATAAAGAAAAACTTTCATCACAAAATAAGTGTCGTTTTCAACTTTCAAGGCAAAATTTATTAATTTTATTATGTAATTTATTTTTCTATTGGTTGAAATATGTTTATTTGTAAAGGTAATAGTGTTTTTATTAAAAAATGATAAAAAAACTAATTTTTTCCTTAATCTATGTGAATAGAACTAAAACGACATTTAAAATGAAACGGATGAAATAATAATTACTAGGGAAAAGACATGTCCCTCTAAAAGGTAATTGTTCATTACATTCAATTAAGATATAAAGTACCTAGGCTAAACATTAGCCTTACATCTTCTCTATTAAAAGAGAAGTACAATTTTTATCTACCATAAAAAAGTCATACTAGGTCCATTTCAACAATTACATTTATTTGATTATCTACATTAATCTATTAAATATAAAACATTTCTAATATTTTTAATCATTATTATTAGGATATTAATAATAAATCAGTTACAACAAAATCTATTATAAAAAATCGAACAAGATCTTACTAGGATTTTAAATATTTTTAAATAAATGCATTCATTAATTTAATATTTAATAATATATTATTATTATAAATTAAAATTAAATAAAATTTTGTTATATAAACAAATTCTACGTTATTTTAGAGATTTTATAAGTATAACTTATATCATATTGAAATGAAAGTAATATATGAATAAAATATGAAAAATTATTGAATTAATACATTAACATATATTTAAAAATTATAATTAATAAAATGAAAAATTGCTAAGAAATTGATGTGCGGGTCAAAGTCTAGTTCTTTGTTAAATCATTAAATGTGGGGTGTCGTATGATCAGAGAAAACAAAAAAAATAATATATATATATATATAAGAAATCAATTTGTAATATATATATATAAGAAATAAATTTGTAAATTAATTGTTTAGAATGCATTACATATTTAGACACTTTTTTATCTTTCTTTACACTAAGAGACACAATCTGATGGAAATACACTTTTGCTGAAATCGAGACACATTTTAGACAAAAATATCTTCTTCAATTGCTAAAAGGTAATTTGTGTTTGGATTGAGATTTAGTAATAAATTTTTTTGATTATAATTAGTTTAGTTATGAGATAGTTTCGCTGGACATTTATGACTGTTAGATTTATTTATTGTTGGGTTTGGTTAGTAGCCACAAGAAGTAAAAGTAATATTTCATCTTACGGTGTGTGTTTGTTCCTTGTGTCTGAATAAAAGAAAAGATTGACATGCTTGTACGAATGAAAATGTATTTCTTTTTAATTTAAAATATTTTGTATTGTTATTAGTTTACTTCTCCTTTCTTTATTTGTTTGTTTTTAAAAACTGAAAATTTATAAATAAATAAATTGGATATAATAAACTAATATTTTATTCTCCATATTTTAACATCTATTTTCATATATATTTTTCTATAATTTTAAATTTACATGTATGGACATGAAGTCGTGGACAAACTACTCATGGACGAGAAAAGTATGGATGAGATAAATAATGGACATAATAGTTGTGAACAAACAGGTTCGTGAATTTACGAGTTGTGAACACACATATGTCTCACACACATTTTCTCGAAAGTCTTATACGCATTTTATTATTTCTTATTTACATAAAGTATAAACTGTAAAAATGTTTTAAAAGAAGTTTCAAACACACAACAAATATAACAATCAACTATAGTGCAATATCAACAAGTTATTGATCTTCCGAAAACCATATTTTATTTATATTACATAAGCATACCATTTAGTTAAATGGAACATCTAGTCCAATCTTATTAACATGTTGGGTTTTCTTTTCCACAATCAATTTGTTGTTTCTAACCGCCGCCGGTCACAACCTTCAATAAACAATAACTTTTTTCTTGCATCCAAAACTAGTGAGCAATTGATGAACTTAACAAAAGAAAAAATATTTAAAGCCTAGGAAGCAGTGAACATAGCTTAAGCAAGAAGAGTCTCTTTTCATGACAGTTATAGATTATGATTCACCTTTTCATTAATCTTTTGGATTTATTTAGTTAAAAATGAACAATTCAAAAAGAGTATTGTGGAAAAATGTTAAAGTTACATACATGTTTTAGTGTTTTTTGTCAAAGACAAAAATGTAAATGGAAAACAAAAGGATGAGATACATAATTATAGTCTCTCTCTCTCTCTCTCTCTCTCTAATCATGTGGGAAACAAAAAGTTGAAATATGTAATTTAAATCATGAATAAAAAATCTAACTACTTATGATAAGAAGGTAAGAGAGAGAGAGAGAGAGAGTTAGAGATGGCAAACAAGTTGTCCCGTCCCGTACTGCAGCGGGCTCGTCTTTAAGCGGGCCATGGCAAGTCAGCCCCGTGCGGGCCGCGGTCCCCGAAATGGCTGACCAAACTCGCCCCACCAAAATGGTAAGTCTTTGCGGGTCAGTCCGTGGGACATGAGATTACATACGAGCATACGGCTTTTGGAGGCGACGTGAAAACCAAAACCACTGTCAAAACTCCATTTTTTCATCGCCAGAGGTCTAACGGTTCTGCGGGTGGAGAAAGAACTGAATCGCCTCTTCATTCTCTCTTTCTCTCTCTCATTTTCTTTTTCAGGTGGAAAGTGAAGTGAATATGATATTTGCGGGTCTTTGTTGTCCTGTATGACCCGCTCGGCTTATCCCGCTGAAGACCCATCCCGCAAAAGGCCCATCCCGCAAGAACCTCTCCCCCGAGTCCCGCAACTTTATGGGCCTACAATATCAAGGCCCAATACCGCCTCGCTACAGGCTTTTGCGGGCCATCGCCGCGGTCCAAGTCCAACATTGCCATCTCTAGAGAGAGTGGTGTTTCAAAGGTATGGATAATCAACAATCCAAAGATTTGTGGCAAGTGGAATGTGTTTTTAGTGATATTGGAAAGTCAAAATGTATGTAAATGTAATTTTTTCAATTTTTTAATGGTGGAAAGACATGTCTCTTTAAAAGGTAGCTATTCATTTAAAACCGTTAACTTTAAAAAAATACCGTTAACTTAAACACAAAATCAGGTGACTGTGTATTTAAAGAGCTTCGTGTCATAGACACATATGATCAACATAACGCATGATTTCTCGCTCTTTTGATGTTATGCAAAACATGCCTTTGGTATGTAAGGTTTAGTAGGCGTTCAGAAAAATGGTATGTAAGGTTTAGTAACACGTGTATCAATGTTAATATATAATTTCCACATTTGATAAACAATGTTAAAAAAAATTAGAATCCGAAAATATTCAGAGTGAAGTGATATAAATTTGGTGTCGTAGAAAAAAAAAGACTAATGAAAAGAGGGTAAGATGTTGCTTTTTTATATCGTTAATATAAGAGAAATTTATTCAACCAACACATATTTTATGATATATAATCAGAACCATAAAAAACTTTTTTTATCACTGTCATTTTTTAATACCCAACGTGCCCTTTTTACGTTGTGAAAAAAACATATTTACAAGAATGCCATTATTTTTTAATGCCACATAAGCAAAAAAACCGGCGCCAAGTAGGAATGCACTGACGTGTATTAATGAATTCTGCCGTAAAGAGCTACAAACTTCGTTACGACTGATTTAAACAGTGCGGCTTACTTATGAGAAATTGGCTGGCTTACAAACATAAGTCAGCCGCTAATGATGGCTGATTTACAAAAATTTTGCTGATTTATGGGATAACAGCTGACTTACGAACACAAGTTACATCTGACTTATAAATCAGCGGGCTGATTTCTCAAAAAATCTTGCTGAGTTAAAGTTATGACACGGCTGAATTATGTTTCGCTGACTGATTTAATGATCATTGCCTGGCTGATTTATTAAATTTACGGCTGGCATATGGGAGGCTGTTACGGCTGAGTTATATATAATCAGCTGTAATTGGCTGGATTAACATAAACTCAGCTTAGTTACGAATGACTTATTAGCGAAAGATTAATTACTAAAATAACGTTCATTACGGCTGATTTATATGGCGATACGGCTGATTTATAATTTTCTATCCTGCTTACGGCTGATTTATTAGCAAAAGATTAATTACTAAAATAGTAGTCACTTTTCGGCTTACTTACGTTATACTTGATGGCTGATTTATTTAGGCTTAGTTATGTCTTCGTTCAGCGAATGACTTACCGATTTTTCATGTCATCAGCTCTTATTTGTCATTTCATTACTAACTTTACAACAGTAAAAGTAGGGTTTATCTTATTTATCTATCTTCTTCATCTTATTATTCCTCTTTCTCTAAGATCTTATAGATCAAGTAATTATTGTTTCCGGTAAAATGGAAGGAAAAAAAGATAAAGTATGCGAAGATTCATCAGCCAAACTTATTTTGAATTCAGAAACTAAAAAGACGAGTTTAGAAATTATGAATCAAGAGACATATCAGTCACATAAAACATAGATCTAAAAAGTGGAAATCTGATACAAATCTACCGGAGTTGTCGTCGTCCTCCTCCTCACACGTACCTACAATAATATGTCATAACTCAGCCATCAAATAACTCATAACTCAACCATCAAATAACTAATAATTCACCCATCAAATATATCATAACTCAGTCATCAAATAAAACATAACTCAGCCATCAAATATAGCATAACTCAAGCCATCAAATATATCATAACCTAGCCATCAAATAACCTATAACTCAATCACAAACGCGAAAAACTCAAAGTAAAGCGTTGAAACATATCAAAGAAGACGATTTCGGAGACGACGCTTGCAGAGAAAACGATTACAGACGATTGGGAAGAAGATGATTTCAGAGAAGAAGGTTTTGGAGAAGGTGATTTAAGAGAAGATTTTTGATGAAAACAACGATAGAATTTAATCGTGAAGAAAATTTTAATTTAAACGCCGTTACATTGTTTTCTTACTCTTTTAATCAAAATTATTAATGACATTGATTGTTATTAGTGACATGGATTATAGTTATTAGTGACATGGATTATAGTTATTAGTGACGTGGATATGTTAGTAATTTTAATCATTTTTATTATAAATAAGTTCAACTAAAAAAATTAATCAAAGGTGTTTGTTGTAATTTACTAGGAATCTACAAATATTCTAGTATTTTTCAAAAGATGTATGTTATTTTAGTTATATAACAATTTTCTATGCTATTCTAGTAATTTTCTCTTAATATAAAGAGAAAGAAATGTGTACAATTATCCTTAACATATATAATTTTTTAAAATGTGACGGTAACAATGAAGGTTTTAATTTCAAATTAGTTTACTTCCATGTGAGTCATCTACTTTAATCTTTTTGTTTTTTTTGTTGGCCATTCAGTACTTGTGTTATCTATTTGTTTTCCAAATTTTACTAAAATAGATTTCTTTGTTTTTTGATCAAAGAAAAGTTTTCTTTGTTTTTATTTCCTTTATATTCAGGTGATTTGTTGCAGATTTTTTACTTAATCCTTCTTTTATCTTCCTCCTTTTATTTTTTCTCACGTTCTCATCGGGATCATCCTCTCTTTTACAGTTATGAATAATATGACTATCACTCACATTTATGTTATCCTATATATATATATACATATGGTAAATAGTAAGGTTTTATGATAAAGAAATAAAAATAATTAAACAATAATCTTGGTACTGAAGATATTTGTCAATTACACTGTTGGTAGCTATGTTTTTTATGGGGTTCAACGATTTTAATACCAGCGAAAGTGGACCTGAAGTTATTAATTATTCCTTAACATTAACATGATGTTGAATGAAAAAGTAAATTATTGAACATAAAATAACTTACAAGATGTTCAACTAATTTAGTTGGTGTTTTATTTACAATCTTCTATAAATCTTTATTGAACATTATAAAGGATAATGTATCTGAACCATCATCAACAATCAACTATACTCGATATCTTATATATAATCAAACTTTTGTAACTTGGAGACATATCAAAAAGAAGGCTTGGAAAAATACTATAAATATATTTACACACATTAACCTTAATGATCCAGTTATATCTTGAAGGGTTGCGTTTTTTTATTTTTATTTTTTTATTTTAAAAATATATTTAAAATATCTGTTAATGTGAAAGGTAGTGTTTTCCCAATATATAACTATTACAAGTGGTTGTGAAAAAATGTTTAAAAATGTATTTCATCATATGAATGTAGTTTTACAATAGATTATGGTAAACTATATTTACATAATCTATTTTTTTTACAATAGATTATGGTAAATTATGGTAAACTATATCGGAAACGAAACTTAAATCATAACAAGTCAGATAACATACCCAAAAAACAAAAACCAACAGTTTTATGTCATACAAATAATAACTTGTTAGGCATTACACGTATACATTTATGTATATAAATATTTGATATATGAAAACATTAACTAAACACCACACAGAACAGAACCCAAAAGAAGGAAAGCAAAACTAAACTCTACAGATCAGTAAGAAGGGTTACTTAGTCATGCCACGCAAAATCGCCTTTGCCTTCCCTCAGGCTTCGTCCACTTCTTCTGTAATCGATTTCTGCATCCGAACTGCATAGACCCGTCTTGTACTTCCTGTTTGTCTTTACTTGAACTTCATTCCCCGGCGTGCTTGATCTCCGCATATGATCTGCGTTCATGTAAGAAACAAACTCAGCATCACGAGAGGCAATATTGAGTCCTCATCCAAGGAAAATATCACCATATGCCTTTAAACCGTAAGTTTCTAAACTCGACACTAGTGTGATCTATTACCATTGTGCATCTCGTGCGGGTCTTGTAAGTTGCCACTTTTTTGTAGGTTCAAGCTAGCTTCCTCTGCGCTGTACAAATTAAGTCCTTCATCTTTTGATGCATCCAGGGTACTACGAGGTCTCAATGAGTCATCTTGAACATGGGTTATCTCCACATATTGGCTTGTAGAGATGACATCATCTGAACTGAAACCAAAGGAAGCTCTGTATGCTTCAAGTTCTTCCATATCTTGCTTGGAAATGCGTTGACCATTTCCGTTAGTTGGGTAAACATCCGTATCCTTGGAAACGCTTAGTCTTCCACCAGTATGAGAAAACGGAGCATCATGGTCAAGATAGTAACGAGCAAATGTTGCAGGGCAGAAGAAGTTTGAACCCTGAGACGCCTTTGGGGTAGAGTTATTAGTCTCAGGTGTCTGTGCATAACTAGAGTCGCTCCTTGAACATTTGACTGTTCTTGGAGAAGCCAAAGGATCCCAACGCGGTGAGAACTCACGTTCGGGAAAAG
Source organism: Moricandia arvensis (assembly GCA_905132765.1). Taxonomy (NCBI): domain Eukaryota; kingdom Viridiplantae; phylum Streptophyta; class Magnoliopsida; order Brassicales; family Brassicaceae; genus Moricandia; species Moricandia arvensis. Next base: position 88,088 of record CAJHQP010000544.1, on the reverse strand, counting down.
ATGAGGATCGACCATCTCCTGAGATTGGAGATCTGAGAGTACTGCTTGCAGGGCTGCCAGGATACAATGCAGAAATACTATCGGGTTTCCCTGTCAAGAACCGGGCGTAGGGCACATCAGGTGAAGAAGGAGTGGTGAGATGGGCTAACTCAGGAGGAGGTGTCAAAGACGCAGTCGAAGGCTCCGTGGTGAAAGTTGAGAAAACAGGTGGTGAAACCAATTGTGTCTCATGAGCATAAGGCCCTGTTGCGAACATGGCGGAGGACGGACCACCAGGAGAGTTAGCAGATAAAGAAAGCAGGCAATTCGGGGACTGAGCTATGGAAGGAGCAGGAGAATGTGAGAAAGAAGCTGGAGACGAAGGCGGAGCAAGCATTGCTGCAGCCTGAGTTGTTTGAGGTTGATTTGATGGAGCAGTTGCAACATTCCCTTCAGGCATCCGTGAAGCTGGCACAATCCGTCTCTCTCCTTTCTTTGAACCGAAACAAGACAACGCTTTGAAACATCCGACCCATCTCTTCCTCTGTGAAAAACATGAGCATTCAACACAATTTATTAATTACTATATTGTGAATCTAAATCAGAGAATAAAATAATCAAGATTCTCAAGAAATCAAGTATAATTTCTATTACAAGACTTGACTTTGTCCAGGAAGGGTCCAAAAACACAAGTGTCTACATCAAAAGATTGGTCCACACAACAACTTGGAGAACAGATCGTGGGAACTAAAACCCTAAATCAGAAGGCATATTTAAGAGTAAAGTTAGAATACACAAGCTTCCTTTCATCGATCTAAGACCAAAACCATCCGAGAATTACAGATTCAAGGAGGAGGAAACAGACCCGTTCTCGGAGAGGAAGTCTGTTATGATGGTTGGACCTCGCCATGACCATCAAACCCTCTCGATCTCTGCTAAGGAACTTGGGGAGAAAGGGAATCAGTAGATCCTAAGTGATCGATTCAGTGAGAAATTAGGGCAGTGAGATAGAGCCACAATTTAGGGTTTTGTTTGTGTCTGGTAGGTTGGAGCTGCATCTAGAAGAAGAACAAAGCAGAGGCTGACACCATGTAGATTTTTGCTGCTGTGAGGCAAAGACAAAAGCAAGCTATGGAAAGCAAGTGACTTTGTTAGTAAATTTTATAAAATTTACTACCTCTAAATTATAATTTAGTCTCCTTGTTGGGTTTGTTTTTATTAAAACAAAGTTTTTTTTGAACTTAAATTTGTTGGTTGTGTACTTTAACCTACTGGTTAAGTTTTAAAGCTTATACACCTAATCATGCAGTACAAATCTTAGACTATACAATTTCTTACAGATTATTGAATGTGAAGTTTATTAGAGATTCCAGAGTACTGTAGGTAAAACCGTTCATTGTGGTCATTTGTTACGAAGAGAGTTTGTCCATCGAAGATGTCGTACATGTTGAATCGTCCGTCGATTCAAGTGTTTCAGGGAGAACTTCATCGTAGAGTCACTATCCATAAAATTGTTCATCAATATCGCATTTGCATGTAGTTGATCATCATATGTAATAGAGCTATATATTATATGGTGGATGTAATGTGTTACCCAATATTAAAAAAAAACTTAAAATTTTATTGATTAGATAATAAACAGATTCAACTTATGTTCTCTCTCTTTTATAAAGAGAGAATTTTCTCTCTTTATCCCTCTTAACAAACTTGAATCTTTCGGATAGAAAAAGATGATTATATTTGTTTTTGTAACATATTTTTGATCTTAGATCGATCCTCCTTCCGTTAGTCGGATTGTTTTGTTCGTTTTGACGAGTTAACTTTTATTTTAATCAAAGTAGAAAACTTTTACTTCTTCATCTTTTTCTTTGCTCGAAACTGATTTTAATAAGGCCTATGATCTGTTGATAAGTCGATCTTGAGTGTTTTTAACTGTCCGCTCTTTAGATCGGATTCTTCTTTTTGTAGTATTTATTACAAGATCTTGAATGCAGTCGGATGTTGCTTGCAGTGTCTCGGCTCCTTGAACTTTCTATCATTGTCAGAATAATATCTTCACCGTAATAACTCCCAAATATAGGGTTGTGCCTCTGGTTAGGCGAGAAAGATGGAGTTTCTCGCCGGAAGTGGGTTTCAAGTTGATGAAACTTTCATGTTTCCTGAATTTATTCAAGGTGATCCTTCAAAGTCATAAGAGATTGTTAACGGTTAGCAGCTGCAAAAAGAGTTCTCTGGTGAAACTTCATATTCCGGCGACGGCGAACGAGCAAACAGTGGATTTCACGATAGCATCATTTCAACTGTTCACCATCTTGCGAATAGGCATTTAGATACACGTGTTAGCTTGTTACAAAGCGGCTGGGATGCGTGGCATGTGGAAGACGCGATGCTTTATGAATGTTTCCCTAATCAATATATTGAGTTAGGTCAACTTAGGATTTTTTCTTTATCAAATGTAAAGGGTGGGTGAATGGTTTTTATAAAGTTTCATCTGTAATGTCGTTGGGTCTTCGTTTAATAAAATAAAATATTGACAAAAAAATGAAGATAATAAACAGATTCAAAAATTCTTTTATAATGAAAACAATATATTACATAAGTAAAATTATGAGAAAAACAACCAATTACAGTTCTTGCGGTCCTTGATTCTTTGTCGCGTTATTATCACAAATTCTCTTTGTTGTATTACATTTGTTTTGTTCCAATTTTGATATATATATATATATATATATATATATATATGTATATATCATACAACAAAAAGAATACTTCTTCTACTATGACTTTAAGTGGTGACCACAAAAGAAATAACATGAACAAAGATGAAAAGAACAAAATAATATGAATGGTTGTCCTTCAATGCGAAAATTTTGAACAAAATACACTTTCAATTTTATTGTTTTATTATATTTATTAAAGAATATTTAATAAAAAAATAAAGAGTTAAATAAAATTTAAAATTTAAATAGATTTTTAATTATAGGATTTGATAATAAATATTTTTACTTTATAATTCCTTCAATTAAAAAGAATGAGAAGGAACATTGTGGGAAAATATTCCTTATAAATATAAATTTAAGGAATGAAGAGGAATGGATCATTCTCATTCATTCCTGTGATCACCACTTAGACCATATGTGTTGTTGTGTCCTACAAAATTTCAGCGAGATATTTTGATACCAAATATATTGTAAAAAATACTCCCTCCACTTCAGTATAATAGATGTTTTATAAAATTAATTTGTTTAACAAAATAGACTTTTTTTTTGTTTTCTATGATAATATTGTATGCTTCAAGAAAACTAATTGACTTTAATGAGTTACAATTGGTTAAAAATTATTAAAAATTGAAAACTACAAAAAATGATACATTTATTATAGTGATTTAATATGTTTTCTTATTATGTGTGAAAACACCAAAAAATCCATCTTTATGAAATAGAGGGAGTGTATATTAGTGAATACCTTGGACAACATTGAACTTCTTCCTTCGGTCTTTACATATTTTCCGCTTTTTGAGTCCATGGCGATTTTTCCGGTAGACGTTGTTTCCATGGCAAATCTAATAAAAGTTGTTTTACACATGGGAAAGTCATCACTTGTTGACGATGCTCGCAATGAAAGTGGATACCCACTAAGCATCCATGGCTGAATAGATATCACCGGAAACGAACACAGAATTAACAATATATGTTAGATTTGACAAGGACCAACAAATATTTGAAAACTACACAATGATAGATGAACCAATAAAAGGAAGAATAAACCACATCAGACATATGTCGGTGGACTTAAAGACAATCAACAAAGATGAAAAAGTGTAGAGACAAAGATTGTTTAAAATCACCCTTAAATGAGAAGAGACATTTTATTGGATTTGTCCGGTCTAAAAAGAAAAAAAATTATATCTTTAACGAGTAAATTTTAAACAAAATCCACTTTAATCTTATTCTTTAATATATTTATTAAAGAATAATTAATAAATCAATAAGGGGTAAAATAAATAACTTTTTAATAGACATAATTTTTTTAAGCAGGGTTGTATATGACCATGCAAAATTTTAGTCAGGTTTAAAAATATAAATTAATTCAAAACAAACTAAATTCAAAAATAAAAATGACTTTTATTTGGAACAATTTAAAAATAATTTATAAAATATATATGCATTTATGTTAATACGTATTTATGTGAATTTGGAGTAATTCAATGATTGTCTATGTTTGATCTAACTGTGTTTCTTAAAACATTTCTAATGCTAAAATACATTTACAATTTTTGTATAACATATTTCTATTATCTAATAAAGTTGTGATATGCCATGTAATTTTAGAATATTTTTTTTAACTAAACTTATGGAACCCATTTTTTCAATTAAACCCATTTTCTTTTCTTTTTAAATAAAAAACTACCACTTATTATAGTTGGAAATACTTTTAATCTAGCCAACGATTTACTAATATTTATTTAGTATTGTAAAGTTGTGACTTAAACAAGTTGGATAAAATCCCTCGACTATTTTTGAATTGAAAAATACCATTCAATTAGTTTTAAAATTTAAATATTTAACTTATAAATTGTTAACTCACCCTGCATTTACTATATTGTGAAAATGAATTTCAATGTAGTTTTAGTATAACTATTGTATTTTCTTTGATTCTAGTCTCTTGAATTGAAATAAAATCAAAGGACCAGATAAAGTAAAAAAGAAATAAATATATAAAAGCTTGACAAAATCTCATCTCTTTTGTTTACGTCGGTCAAAAAATCTTCATATTTCTTTCATTCACTGATCATATAAGTATCTTTGTCTTCAATATAGTTTCTCAATATCCACTTCGTTTTTGTTATAAATGGTGATTAATCATCAAGGAAAACATGTGTCTTTTTCACCTTGAAGTCGTTACACCATTACTCATACACTTTTCTAATTTATAGTTTTATTTTGTTTTGTAGTTGGTCATTTATCGAGTCTCTCTAACCTATATAAAGAGAGCATGCATGTCATAAGAAAAAAATGAATTAAGTGGTATAACACTTTTTCTCTCTCTCCATCTCATGACATTGTCACACAAACAATATATATAATAATATAATTCTCACCTAATAATAATTTTACAAAATGTTATCAACACGAACCTCTTATATTAGCGAGGTGAGGTTTAACTTATGTTTTCAATAAATTCAATTATTGTAGTGGCTCTCCCTTCTCTGTTTATTTTTCAGAATTATAGGCGTTGCCTTTCCGGCTGATCATTATGGTAGGCTATGCCTTCACGATTAGGAAACACATGGTAAGATTTGCCTCCGTGAATTAAAAAAAAAATGGTCAATATGATAGACTATGACTCCTCAGACCATATAGAAAGGTTTTGCCTCCTTGAATAAAAAATGATCAATATGGTAGACTATGTCTCAGCCTCTAATGTTGCATTAGTTTCTTAAAATGCATCTATAACCATGTCACAGATCCTATCATGATCATCTATCATTTGATCCTCTTGATGGTAGCTATTTTCATTATGCAAATGACTATGTTCTTTAGTATTACCAGCATCTTGAAAATTACTATTACTAATATTAACTTCATTCCCACCATAACCTCTCCATGTTGAAACCAAATATAGTAGTATGGTGTAAAACCTCTATTTACTAAATGCTTTCATACAGTGTCACTACGACCAAATTTGGTATTCTTGCACTTTCGACAAAAAAACACATCTTACCGCTTTTTTGCTTGAGTGGTGTACAACCAGCCTTGTGCATGAATTCTCGAATCCGTTGTGAAATGCATATGTAACTCTCCCTTCAAAATATATTTGTGTATAAATCCAACTTCGTATCTCGTGAATATTTCTGCCACTGAATATTTTTTTACGTTTTTATTTCTTTTTTTTGTGTTTTCATTTTGAAGAGGATATGGCCACATTTATAGGAAAATTTTGTGGTTGGTAGGTGAAAATTTAACAATTGATTTACAAGGAAACATTTTACAAGGATTTAACATATTTGATATAACTACTTTAAAATGAAATTTGGCACACTTAAAACACTTAGGCACACTCGTAAATTAGTTGTTAAAAATTTAATACAATTCGTTGTAAAAAAATTGTAAAGTGTACAATGATTTTACGCTGAAACCCATTTTCCCACATAAATACCTCGTAAAATTATATATCCTCTATGATGAAACGCGTTCCTCGTATATTTACTACGATTTTATAATGAATGTCTTTTTCGTTGTAATGTACTTGTTATTTACTCGTACCATTACGAGGACATATTTTCCTCGTAACTCTTCCTAGTTACATGCACGTTTTCTTGTGGTGATAGCTATCTACCCATGAAAAAACCACATATTATTTTAGCCGCTAAGCTCTAGCCACTGTAGTTTTTCATTAGACCGTAGAAAATTTTATTTTAAGCAACGGATTTCGCAATTATAGCCACAAACTGGCAGTGTTTGCATTGAATGTTTATACTAGCGTTCTGATTCTTAAGCATATCTTTTAATAGGTTTAAGTTTCCTAAACAAGATCTTTTCATTATTTTGTAAATAGAATTGATTTGTGGAGTGGTACTTCTATTGGATTAAATTAATGATCTGTATATTTATTTTATTAAGAATGTTGCTAGCATATACACCTATTTTTAGTATTGGAAAATTATATTGTATGGTTGATTGGCGTGAAATAGATGAGAAAGGCTAGTATGTTATAATACTAATGTTGGTTCTAAATATGTAGTGAACATGTTGAACCTACTTGTATATTTGTATTATTAAATTTATTTGCCAACAGTAATATACATTAAGATTCAATACAAGTCAATTTCAGGGTACAATAAGAAAGAATATTGAACCGATGTGTTTTGAGTTTTAGGATGAGAAGATTTATGATGCAGAATTATTGGATTTTGAATAATTTTAAAGCTTAATTAGGAGAATATACAAATTTGGGTTGGTAATTAGCAATTTGTGTAGCAGAAATCCAAATTTGCAGATTTTTTGTGCGTGATGGATCGAACGACAAAACGCCCTCCTCCATGTATTTATATTATGCTATTTAATTTGATAGTTGAATATAAATAAAAATATTGGATTCATGTGTCAGGCAGAAAAAAATAGTGAGATATTATGTAGATATGAGAAGGCGTGGATACAATCATAAGTATCTCAGATTTTTTGTGATGTGAACTACTGTACAAATCCACTTCGTATATGCTTGTTTAGTGAAGAAATAAAACTTTATTTTTCGATTTTTCATAGTCATCACCGGGAAATGGAAAGTTTTAGTGCCACATTGTGCATCACCTTTGGAACAGAGCAACTTGTATTAGTTCTTCTGTAGATCTAGTTTCTCTGTTTGTAGAAGATTGTTGATGCCACGAGAAAACTACTGATGTTGGTTATGTAAAAACTATTGATGACACATGGAAGACTGATGATGTTTGAAATGGAAATTGTTGCTGGTGATGTTGATGAGGAGGTGTCGAAAATGGAGCTCCATAATGAGTGATCTGGTATGTTAAGTTAATATATTAATTAACTAGTTACGTTAATGTTTATATGGATATGCCAAACAATATGAAATGGAAAAAAATAAAACTATTTATGAGAAATATAATTTCATAATGTGGTTAGTATCGACGCAATTGTTCAAAATTTTACCTTAATTATCCGGTATAATTATATTATATCCGGCTATTGAATAGATAATGTAGATTTTTATGGTGTTACTTATGACAATATCGTATCTTAGGTTAATAGATTAGTTAACTACTTATGGATAATAATACTGAACATTATCCTTAAATAAATGTGGCTAATGTTGACGCAATTGTTCGGCATTTTCAATTGGTTATCCGGTTTAACTAAGTTTTTTCCGACAACTGAAAAATAACACTGGTATAATGGTGTTACGTATGGCAATAGATATATTATGTGATGATAATAGATTAGTTACCGGTTATATAAACGTTTATTCATATATAAGATAACTTTTGAAATGAAAAAGTACTCATGGTAATACTGAAATATTAACCTTATGGTAATGTTGTTAGTGTTGACGCCATTTTTCGGCAATTAAAATTGGTTATCAAGTCTCGACTGCTGAAAAATCTATCGGTGATTTTGTGGTAAAACCTTAGAAAAAAAGATATGCTAAGGTATGTTAATATATAAGTTAACTAGTTACATCAAACTTAATCCAGATAAATTAAAAGTAATTAAATAAAAAAAACTAGTTATGGGTATACTAAAATTTTAATCTTAGTATTGCATTTCAAATTAGTAATCTAGTATAATTGTATTATATCCAGCTACTGAAAGCGAGAACAAATATAATATGATGCTACTTACAACAATAAATATCTTATGTTAATAGATTAGTTAACTAGTTACTACTTTTTCTTCGGCGGCGAACATCTTATTCATGTTCGCCATAAGATTTTTCGATTAAGATGACTCGAGGAAACGAACAAAGTGGGTAGAAACCATTTGAAACTAAATTCAAAATAAATTTGTGACAGTAGAAGAGAAATTACTTTCAAATCTTCAACTTAAATCAGGTTGAAATGGTGGGATTTTTGAAAAATGATGAATATAGTTAGTTTTGGAAGCTTTAGTTGATAGAGGTGTAGATAATTATTACATTATGCATGCATGTCTGATACGCATAGTTTTAGTGTCAGAAGTAGACTATAAGTAGATTTGTAGGGGTAGGCTCAGAATATTTGAACTGCACAATTGTCGATTGAAGCCTCTAGCTAATGATAGTCTCATTTTATTTACCAATAGTTCCCTAATTTAATCTTTGAACCTCTAAGTATTCCCTCACATACCCACTCATTTAAATAAAAAAATCAGTATTCACAACCAAAAACCCTTAACTTTTTTTGTTTGCTAACTTAATTCTTTTCGATAAAACTCATAGTGCAGTCATTTTTTCGGATGATAAAATTGATTGTTGTATTCATAAAACTTTCATGTAATTCGAAGGAACTTCACACCCATCTTAGAGTCAAAAAATGTCTAGATATTTTATACTTCAAGTAAATAACTTGAAACTATCACTAAAATTCTTTAAAGCCACACATGGTCAAATTTTATCATAGGATTTTTCCAAATATTTAACTAAATTATGACTCAAGAAAATCATTTTAAAATAAAATGAAACAAAATTAACTTGAGAAAACAATAGCAAACCAAACATAAAGAAAAAATGTTAGAGAACAAGGGACATCTCCCCAATCCAACTTCACATTGTCAATATAAACCAAAGAAAGGTATAGTTAAACAGAAAATATATGAAAAGAATGGACCAAAAAGGTTCCTAGTTGATCTTTAGAGATTTTTTAATATAATTTGGATTTATCTTTTTTATTTTTGGACTTTTTAAGTGTTCAGAATATACACGAGTGTGATCGAGAGGGTAAATGATCGTGAAGGTCCATTAGCTGCTCGATCAATTATTTCCATAAGATTTTTGCATGAGGTGTTCAACCGTGATGATAGGTAACTCGGTCGATCACTTCTTTCTATAAATTCACATTCCGAATGATCAGTCGGACGTTTGACCTTCATGGTTCATCATTGACTCATGGAAATTGTTTTTTTGACAACGAATGGTTATTTTATTTCTCAAACTTGAAGTGGTGTGGGTAACTAGATCAAAATAGAACAATCAATAAAATAAAACTCTCTGCGAAAAGACTTTTTTTGTTAGCTAATCGATCAAACATGATAGAGTGTTTGGTCGAAAATTACATTTTTCACTATCTAACTGGTCAGTCTCCCAAAAAAACATACGTTGATATTTTTAAAAAAAAATCTAAATAATATTATTAATAATAAAAAATTAAGAAAAAAATACTTACTAGTAGTTTATCTCATACTCAATGCTTTTTAAAATTGTTTACTTAATATATTTTTTAGACATTAAATAAAGTGTAAATAAATTGGTTCTTACTTAGATATATTGAAGCATATGCGGTCTTTTCCTTTGTTCGCTTCACTATTCACATTACTTTACTACTGTCAAGTCGTGTGGGGATTGTGAAGGCCCATGTCCAACCCTTTATTGTCCGATTAATACGATATTGTCCACTTTGGGCCTAGAAGGCTAGCCCGCATGAATTCACTTTTGGATTCCCTTCCAATAGGCCTCGTACTAATTAGAGTTGAACTTATCTGTATATATTACACACTTCTTGTCTAAATTTCCAATGTGAGACTTTGTTTTATATCTCAAATTATCCCCCTCAAACTAAGGACCACCCTCATCTCGTGTGTTATAGCCTTCAGCGAAACTCCTTTATCGCGAGGTTACTTTGAGAATGTTCCTCCCACACTTCCAAGATCTTCTGACTAGTTTCTACCGAACCTCTCTTTCCTACTTGAAGGGTCTCATTCCTACTTGAAGGGTATTTTGGTCTTCTTGTATATTTTCGTCAAACCGCTCTGATACCAATTTGGGATTGTCAAGGCCATACGCTTTATTGTCTGATTTGTATGATATTGTCCACTTTGAGCCTAGAAGGCTGACCCGCATGGATTTACTTTTGGATTCCCTCTCAATAGGTTGTCCCGCATGGATTTACTTTTGGATTCCCTCTCAAAAGGCCTCTTACAAATTAGAGTTGAACTTCTCTTAATATATTAGACACTTCTTTACTAAACTTCCAATGTGGGACTTTGTTTGATATCTCACAAGTCGTGGTACCATATATTGATTTGTATTTCTTATCATTGTAGGTGAATTACGCTATCTGTTTAAGTAGATCTTCGACGGTTTAGATTGTGGCAACGAAAGATCTTCCAAAAAGGATTGAGATATCCCTCTTAACATCCAGTGAGCAAAAAACAATTTTCTATTTGATCATCCGCACTGTGTACAATCCCACAAATTTTGACCATACAAAAAAAATCTGATCTGAAATTAATCAAATCAATAGGATTACTCCTATAATTGGATATAGTTGAGATGATTGGCAAGACTCATCATTTTGAGGGATAACGTGAATTCCACATTAAAACAAGATAAGTTCTTGGTTATATGTACTGATATATTAATTCATTTAATGCAAACTAATTTTGTGGTAAAATCTCACGCACCTTAACATAATATCATAAATCATTTTTACATGAACAAAGCTTATTGTTGTTACTAAAATAGGACTAAATTCTATATAAACTGATAAAATCGACACTGAATATGATATAAAAGAACCTAAAAATAGTATATAAAAGATATTTATTAATATACTAATCACAAATCAATTTGACCAATTATCACTAAAATATTATCAAAAAATCTTGTCACTACAAGAAAACTCATGATTAAGGACGACGCATTTCGTAGTTAATTCGTCGTAAAAGAGGCTTTACGACGAATTAACTACGAAACACATTTCGTCGTAAAACGTTCGTCGTAACGCATATTTCCTCGCCAATTCGTCGTAAATTTACGAGGAAACTTTTCATCATAAAGTTAAGGTAAATATTTCGTCGTAAAATCCACGTAAGTCTTACACGTAAAAAACACGCTAAACGTCCTTGTAGAGTACATGTAAGATATTCCTCGTAACGTTGACGTAAACATTTCTTCGTAAAAACCACGTAAAATTTTCCTCGTAAAATTTACGTAAATATTTCCACGTAAATTGTTCTTCGTAACGTACACATAAATGTTCCACGTAAAATACTTGTAAAGTTTTCTTCGTAAAGTAGACGCTATATATTTTGAAATAAATTCCTCATTAAGTATTTTTATATTTCCTCGTTAAGTTGTCGTAAGTTAGCTACGAATTTGCTTCGATTCTTAATTTTTAAAAATAATAAAATATAATCAATTTTATTTTTAAATTTGTTTCAAAATTATAAATATTTAAATTATTAAAACTAAAACGAAAATATTTTATAAATATAAATGTTTTAAATTTATAATAAAAGAAAAAAAAACACTAAGGGTCGTTGTTGTTATTGATATGCATCTCCTCGAAGTATTCTTGACTCCTCCTCTCGACTGATTCCTCATCCTTCTGTGTGCGGGGTGGCTCTGGAATGAGATTATGTCTCCGCATCTCTGCCAACATAGCCTCCCATTGAGGATTTTGATCTGCTATAAGGTCCATAAAATCCTCGACTGAACCCATTCGAGCTTTGAATGCAGACTGTGTCGCTTCAACTCGGAACGCAGCTGAGTGACTTCATCATCCCGTCTCTGACCATAAGACGATATCGTTCTCGGGATATCGTTGACAGAACCAATCCCCAACTTACATCCATTTTTCTTAGGGACAACCATTATTAAAAAAATAATAATGTTAGTGTGAAGAAATATTAGATTAATTAAATAAATAATAATAATTTAAAACTTTAAGAAATTTACCTCCTCGTAAATCTGATCCACTTCAACTGTGGATAATTTGACTGGTATTCCATTGGGGGACTGCTAAGTCAGTTGCGTTTGGCGGTCTTCAATCCGAGCAACCACGTCGTTGTAGATTTGCTCGGACCTCGGATCTACAAATTGCCTAGCCTTGTTCTTGTGGGTCCTCTCGTAAAGGTCCCGTCTCTTTGCCCTAAAAAGATTTAAGAAAGTTAGAATATACATATTAAAAAATTAATTAATTAAAATATTTACCATATCTAAACGGACACCGGCGTGGGGTTTTTGACCAGTAGAGTGAAGCATCGACCCGTTGCCATGCTCATCTTTCGTCAGACGGGAGGTGGAGCAACTGTTGGAGACTCTAATGGATGATGGCAGCTTCCAATAACAGATGAGGCCATCCCAGACATCCTTGGTGAGCTCAGCGGGCTTTCCATGCTCATGACCTTTCACGATCCAGTCATCCTTCCAGTTGGATACTGTGTCCAACAATCGACATTTCGCCTTGTGGATGAACGTCTTCTTCACCTTCTCGTGCATCCCTATGGACCACTAATATTTTTCTGAAACAAAAAACATATAATAATTAGTTAACATATAATAATTAGTTTCAAAATAATAAAAAGTTTTTATAATTAAAAATAAAGACTATATAATTAATTAATACTTACAGCAAACATTTTGAACCACGTCTTTCTAACGTGGTTCGGTGTCATTTTCCAGTTCATATGAGCTTCTGATAAGCAGCCTTTGATCACGTCGGTTACATTCCGAGCGACAGAACCGTCAACCCCGAACCTGAAAAAAATAAATAAATAAAATAAAATAATTATTCATTATTGTTATAAAATAATTGCACAATTAAAATGTAACGTATCAGAATGTTTCGTCTGGTCGGTCGGGGTCTATGACTGGTAAGCCTTCTTTGACTGGCTAAGCGATAAGGTCCTTGACGGTGTACATAGCAAACAGAGCAGTCGGCGGCACCTACAAATCGGGATGAATCCCGGCCGCCATCGGAGGAGGTGTCTCCCCTGGAACATGGTCATGATGCATCGGAGGAGGTGCATCAAATTGAGGAACCGGCTGAGAGTCGGGGACGGTCTCCGGAACCAAAGGACTGGGAGCTGAGGAAGATGATGCGTCTGTACGACTACCAGGCTCACCAAACAAATTTCTGTAATGAGCTGTAAGCTTGTTCTTTCAAACCATCTATAAAAAAATTCTCATTATTAACCATCTAAAAAGAAAATATATAACAAGATTATTAATTAACATTTAAAAATCATCATCATATATTATCAAAATTTCCCATAAACCTATCTACAAATTCCCTACACTAACCACCTAATCAACACTAATCACCCTAAACTAACCACCTAAGTTAAACTAAAGAGGAAGTAGAGAGGAGTACCTTGCTAGGAATAGAAGAGGAAGTGACTACGAAATGAGGAAGGGAGATGGTTCGGGTATATATAGAAATAATATTTCGTCGTAACTTTCTTCCTCGTAAATTTACGAGGAATTAACAAGGCCCATCTCACATTTCCTCGTAAAATTTACGAGGAAATAACAAGGCCCGTCTTTTTCCATTACGAGGAATTAGCAAGGCCCGTGATTATGATTACAAGACTTTTACGACAAAACCATTAACGAAGAATTAACAAGTACCTTATCTTATAATCTCAGTCACTTCTTTCCAAATCTCAAACCCCCAATTACCTCACAAAAATAAAATTATATAATTTAATTTTCATGATTAAACAAACTAAACACATGCATTTAGTCTGAAAAGAAGTCATATTAAAAAAATTACATTGTCATTCGGATACATCATTGACATTCTCGTCATCACTAGAAACATCTTCAGTTTCATTAAACTCGTCTTCAACAACATCGTTTGTGGTATCGTCGGGAAGATCTTTGTACATCGTTTGTAAGCAATGCCTCATACGAGAGGTGGACAACTAAATGCTGCATGACATCAAAAAATGCCGGAGGAAATATCTTCTCTAAGTTGTACAATAAGATGAGAATGTTCTCATGAAATTGTTCTACGACATTCACTTTCAAAGTGTGTGTGCTCAGATCCCTGAAAAATGCTCCAATGCCTTGTATATTCTAAAAACAATTAAACAAATTAGTAGTCATATTATTTATTTATTAATTTATACATATTATTAAGTAATAAAAATAATGCGTAATAAATTACCTGCAAGTGCTTCATGTACTTTCGTTAGAAGTAGCTCTGCAAATGTAAAGGGGAGTAGTCGTTGCATAAAGACATGACAATCATGACTCTTCATCCCGAAGAACTTTTGACCATTTTTAACATATCTAGAGAGATTTGAAACATACCTATCAGGGAACTTCACCTCTGATACCACCCAGTTGAACAACACCGACTTTTTGTTCTGAAGACAATCTGGATATCGGAACGGGAACTTGTCCATTGCTTTTTATATGTAACTAGCTTCTTGGGAAAATATCAGGCAAGTCCAACCTTGATTTTTTGCTGTCTTTTTGTCTTCCCTGGGACATTTAGTATTGTATTCACGATGTTCTCAAAAAAATTCTTATCTATATGCATCACATCGAGGTTGTGGCGCAAAGGAAGATTCTTCCAATATGGCAACTCCCAAAATATACTCTTCTTGTGCTAGTTGTGTTGAACTCCATAAAAATCAGGTATATTACTACGAATAAACCAATTACCACCACGACAGACTATTTATTGAGCTCTGTAGTAATCGATTTGCGTTTCAATTTGTTCTCCAGTTAAATATGGAGGAGGAGTGTCTCTCACAATCCTTTTGTGCCTAAACAATTTCTTGTTTCTTCGGTACGGATGGCTAATGGAAAGGAATCGACGGTGACAATACCAACTTGTCTTCCTACCATTCTTCAGCTGAAACGCATCTGTCATTCCATTACAATATGGACAAGACAATCTCTCATGCATAGTCCATTCATCCCATAGGCAGGAAAGTCACTTATGGTCCACAAAAGCATCGCTCGCTTCGTAAAATTCTTCTTTGTTGAGGAATCATACGTCTTCATCCATGTAGACCACAAATCTTTCAACTTTTTTATCAGTGGTTGTAGAAAAATATCCACAGACCTTTTTGGATGGTTCAGACCAAGTATTAATATGGTCAAGAATACATGTTGCATACACATCTCCGGTGGTAAGTTGTATGGCGTAAGAGCACCCGCAACAGTGATCCTTAGGGGAATCCTTAAAAAATAATAATTAAATAATCAAAATAGTTAAGGATTCTGTCTAAAAAATCCTTATATAAGGATTGATTCTTATACTATTCACAACACATGGCGGCCCGTGATTGGTTGGTATTTATTATTTTTAATTTTTTTTTTAAATCTGAAAAATAATAATAATAATAATTAAAAAATTAAAAAACACTATTCATAAGGACATTAAGGAAATCCACGGTTGTGGATGCTCTAAGAAAGACTGGTTACAATGAATATTGCCTCCCTGATATTCCAAATGGACTAAATCCATCTGTGCATAATCCAAGATACATATTTCGGGTATTGCTTGCGAATTATGGATGTGCTTTGTTATTATATTTCCAGGCTCTTGCATCCGATGGATGAGTCATCTCACCTTCCGTCTGAGTATGCTTGACATGCCATCTCATCCCTCTAGCAGTCTGCTCAGATTGGTACAATCTTTTTAACTTGTCAGTAATTGGTAGGTACCACATCCGTTGGTACAATATCTTATTACGTCCTCGTCCTTGCGGTTTGAATCGTGGCTTCTTGCAAAATCAACATTCTTCTAACTTCTCATCATCTCCCTAGTAGATCATGAAATTCTCGATGCAAACATCGATCATCTCCGAAGGTAGCCCAAGACTATAAACCAGTTTATAAATCTCATAATAAGAATCAGCAGACACATTGTCTTCCGGAAAATACTCTTTAAACAAGTCTGCCCATGCATCCATGCAACTTTAGGTAGATTGTGATCAGTTTTGATATTCATCATTCTAGCAGCCAACGACAATTTAGAGAGACCTTCTCTACAACCACTGTAAATTGGCTGATTCACAGTATCGAACATTTTAGAAAACTTTTTTACATCTATGTTAGGTTCTTCAACTTCATCATGAGCTACAAATGCATCAGCTACCATATCATGAACTCTATCATAATCTACCATCTGCTCCTCCTGATGGTAACTATGTTCATTATGCAAATGATCAACCGGTTCATTCTGAAAATTGTAATTACTACTAGTAGCTTCATTCCCATAATTATAACCTTCCCCATGTTGAAACCAGATATGGTAATTTGGCGTGAAACCTCTATTTACTAAATGTTTCCATACATATTCACGACTTGCCAATTCTGAATTGTTGCATTTCTGACAAGGACAAAACATCTTACCACTTTCTTGGGCGAGCGGTGTAGAATATGCTTGATGCATAAATGTCTTCAGCCCTTCGAGATATTCTTTGGTCACTCTCTCGTTACCATCTTTGTGAGGCGAACGGTGTAGAATCTGCTTGATGCATAAATGTCTCCAGCCCTTCGAGATATTCTTTCGTCACTCTCCCGTTACCATCTCTGTGCGTATACATCCACCTCCGCAACTCAAAAATATTCCCATCACCCGACATTTTTTTTCTTTCATGTTTTTAGTTTTTTTTTCTTTTTGGTGTGTTTCATTTGAAAAAAGGTCGACGTATTTATAGGAAGTTTTTTTAATTGGTAGGTGAGTTTTAACTTCGAGTTTACGAGGAAATATAGTTAGATAGCTGAAAAAAATGTGTTAACAACTAAAAAGTTGGTGCACTCGATATATCGACGCTATTTCGTTGTAAAATGTTTCTACGTAAATTCCTCATAATATTTACATTGACTTTACGACGAAACCGTTTTTCCTCGTAAAGACCTCGTTAAGCTGCATCGTTTTTACGACGAAATAATTTTCTCGTTATTTAACGACGAAGTTACGTCGATTTATTTTTAACTCGTAAAACAGACGTAAATTTACGAGGACATATTTTCCTCATTAAATTTCGTCGCTAAAATTGTGTCTTCTTGTAGTGCGTGGTTTAGATCTCTAGTGGTATTTTGTGTTTGGAAGATCATAAAATCAAATTCTTTTGGTAAATAAAATTTTCTTAGCCCACGGCGGCGACAAGATGGTAGGATAACAACCTATTAAGCATGATCTAAACTCATTTTGGTTTGGGATTGATTCATGTTCCTGACTTGGACCTTTGCTCTTGTGTTATTGGATTTTGGACTTGTCTCAGCAATACGAGCATGGTAATGGATATTCCTCTTTTCAAATGTGAATGTTTCACATGGTTCGGATATATTTAACAAGCTCACAAAATGCGTTCAAATACTTATATATTTAGCCTATAAGTTTAATCAAATACGTTCAATATTGTTCATAACAAAAACCTTTTAAGAATATGATTGTTTCATGACTTTAAAAAAGTTGTTAATCCATCAGTTTATGTCGATTATATATGGTTGAATTGGATATCTGAACCATTTTAAGTAGAGTAGGTGTTTTTGGCAAAGTTATTTAATATATCATATCAGTATCTTGAAAATGGTTAAGAGCAAATCATCTAAACATAAATCATTCTTTATAATGAAAAATGAGTGTTAACTACCTGAAGTATTAACCACCATATAGCTAACCATGTAGATTAAATTAATGTATATTTAGTTACACAAAGTATATGTTATCCTTGTTTGGAAACTCGCTAGGCGTGCGGTGCACCTGGGCCTAGCGATATATTAGAAAATCGGAAAAAATTCAGAGAGTAATCTGGGATTTTTTTAAGTTATATCAAACGTATATGTATATATAACATATTTCGTCCATTTAACCAAAAGTTTTCTGTAGTCTAGCGGTTTGTGTCAGTGTGTAAGACCTTAATGTAGCGGGTTTGAGGCTTCATGTTGTGTTTTTTTGTTTCTTTTTTCTTAATGAAGGGCAAAAAAGTAATTTATACATGACAACATCCATCAACTTAATAATTTATGTAGTTAACATGATAAGCTTAATTTTATTAATCCAAAAAGTAACATGGACGTCGGAGAGATTAACTAAATTTAATTTTCCCGTTGTTTAATTAAAATCTAATGCATCCGACCTTAATTTAACTAAAATATGAACCATCATGACAAAAATAAAATTTAGAGAAATTAATTAAATTATATATAAGTGGATCAAATTTTAATTAACGTCTGAGACGTCCACATTACTTTTTGGATTAATAAAATTAAGGTCGTGATATTAATTGCATAACATTATTAAATTAATGAATATTACCATCCATAACATATAATATGTGTAAGTAAATATACATTTACTTATTTTGCATGACAAATCATGTTGTAATCAATATTTGGAGTAGTATAATCATTTCTCCTTCTCTCAAAACAGCAATGGATTCAAACTTGCATATGATAGAATTTAAACAGTACCGAAGACCGCATTTCAATAATTTGAAAAGTATTGAAACCAAAAATAAATTATAAAACTGAAATTAGCATAGAAGCACATGGGAGCGGTGATTGGTTTCTGACATTACAATAAATGCGTTGTATTTTAAGGATATAAAGAAAATTAAAAAAAAATATAATGCTACAATATCAATAATACAGTAGTAGTCTGACGTAATGAAAACAATAGTTCAATGAAGAAAGAACAATAATGATGTTCCCTAGACGCGTTTCCACCTTGACTTCCTTATCAAGCAACTTTTAAACACTCGTTGCTTTTCCTCGGCTTGACTTTGAAGAAGTGAGCAAGCAATGACGCACCTTATATAAGATCAGCTTTATATCTCTTAAATTATTTTATTTATGCAAAGAAATTCTATGCATAATGTCATAGTACCAAACAAAAATTGTCATAGTACCAAACAAAAATTGTCATCAGTACCAAATCTATGATTTATCAATGTAACTATTTGTATTAGAGATCGCATTATCATAATTTTCGTGTCCTTTAACTAATCTTTTAATATCAAATTTCATACATTTTACTTTTCTGTAGTATATATTCTCTCTATTTTTTAATATTTGACGTTTTAGACATTTATTTTTATTCCAAATTAGATGATGTTTTTAGTTTTTATGTAAATTAATTAGATTCTTTAAATGTTGAATGACTTTTAGTATTCTACATATTGTTATACTATTGGTTAAATTATGCTTAGGTTGATAATTAATGAAACTTATACAGAAAATGTGAAAAACTAAATATTTTATTAATTCTTGTGCATAGTGCTAAACGTCATATAATTAGAAACGGAGGAGGAAAAAATAAAAAGTCATACTTAAAATTAATTAATAACAATTCGTTGTTTTTTTTATAAATTTTGAAAATAATTAGAGGGAATGAAACTATTTTATGTATTATGGAAGGTTTGATAAGTTTTTATGTAAATTAGATGTTTATATATGCGATCCCATGAAATATTATAAATAATCAACTAAGAGGATCAGTGTAACTAGTTAGAGTAATGTTGTTTATGTGCTATCTAAATTAGATGTTTATATACGTTTTTCATCATGTTTACTTGGTGACTTTAGTGTTTATCTTTAGAACCAGAAATATTTCAAATAAACGAAATTTAACCATATACATACTTATCTACAAACGCTTTAAGCTAACACTAGATTCTGACCCGCGCGGATGCGCGAAATTATTTATATTTACAATTTATATTTTAAATTAAAATTTTATGATTTGATGATATTTTATAAGTTTTGGTTTGTGTCCGGATTGTATTTTTGGTTTGGTTTTAATCAGATTGTGAGTTTTGGTTTCGGTTCAAAAAATATAATAATTGTTGTCCGAATTGTATTTTTTGGTTTTTAGTTTGGTTTTCGTCAGGTTGTGAGTTTTCGTTTTTGGTTCAAAAATATAATAATCATTCGGTTTACGAATGTGGATCTGATTTGGGTTTAATAATTTTAGTTTTTGGTTTGGTTCAAATAGTAATGTTAGGAACCCGATAAAATTCCGTGTTTTTTATTTTGAAATTAATAACAATTGACCCTCTTTTTTTACTGAATACCATTTAACTTTTAAATTATAAAATAATGTTTTATTTTAGTTAAATAATTAAGTGTCAGGTACATGTTTTCTAGTATAAGATTATAATATATAAAATTTTATTATTTACTACTATGTATATTCAGCCAATAATATTTTGTGTATTTATTTCATTAATGAATATAATAACAACTGTAAAGTGTCTTAATATAAAAACATTGTTTTATACTATAGTTTATGGTGGTTTAACTGGACAAAAAATGTTATATTATCTAGCAAAACTTTATACATATTTAGCTGTCATGAATCGATCATGTCATATTGATTTCACTGAAATTCACAGACTTCTACTTCCCAATTAGCTGCCACAATACTATAAATGTTGTATCCAGGATAACTCCATTCCCATGACATTGCTTTTCTTCAAACATAAACTTGTTTGATCTCTTCTAATGAGGAGAATCAGTAGCGAGAGGAGGAAAAGCAGCGTGAAGCTTATTCTTTTGAGGAGCATGAGACTTGATTATAAGCATAAACCGCAAGAGATTTTAGAATGATTTCAAATGCTTTTCACTAATTTCTCTCTAGTACTGGAAAACATGTTTGATCTGTCTGCATTGTTTATGCTCTCTGAAATCATAAGCATTAATCAGCTTTTTCAGCTGGGTGCTTCTCTTGATCCTGAAAAGCACCTTCTTTCCATCCTGCAAACATAAAGCACACAATTCTAGAAAAAAAAAAGAAACAACATTAGTCTGATCCTGAGCATCAATACATTGCCAAGAGACAATATAAAAACTATTGTAAAAGCACAAACTATTACAAAAATGTTTTTCTACGAGAAACTATTCGGAAACGGATTGCATATGCATCATCAAATATGTAGCCAGATAATTCATTAGATTGCTACTCATGTTCACAATGAAAGTTGTCACATACTCAAAAAGGATTCAACTTTATTTTACATCATAGTCTACAATCATATGAACATCAAAAAGTTTTACTTTATCCTTATAAAGATGCAAAAACCTTTGAATAGGAACAACAACCAACAGCTTTACAAAAACTTAGAGCTAAAAGAATAAATAAGGTTTCAGAAATTTGATAAAGAATTAGCAACGTCAAGCAAACGTGTAAACATAAGCAGAATACTCTGTTCAGGTTTCACAAATATCTATGGGTTTCGGATCTAAAACATAAAGGCAAGACCCAATAAACACCAAACACCGGTACGTGTAGTACAAAATCCTAATCGCACTTACACACGACATTGAAATCGAAAACCAAAATCTTAGCACAAAAAGAATTTACCTGATCCTTGACCTTGAGGTTGATGTGAGTTCATTAGATCAATTTACACGAAAAATCTCAATTTAGCAACAGATCTGGGGAACAACAGCGAAAATGAGAAAGAGAGGAAGAAGATGAGAACGACGGCGTCATGACGATGGTAATAGTAAGAGATAAGAAAAAATCAAATTAAATAAAATAAATAGATTTGTATATTAATAATTTCGAAGCAGTGTATTTCTAGTCACAACTTGTTTTAATAGGTCCAAAAAAAATATGCCACAGTAGATTCAAATAGGACTCTGTTTTAATATATTAGATTTACAATCATTAATTCATTACGATGCTCAATAAACTTGGGTAAAATTCGAGCAATTATCAACCAACATACAAGCTCTTCGATAGGTACGGCCAATGGTATGCATGGTTGCATGCACGTAAAATAAAGTAATTGATTAAATAATCAATTATGTCTTGCTAAGTACTGTACAATAGATATGCACCACCCGCAATCATTCGCAAAAAATCATGCGCAAAAATAAAACGTTAGTATTTATTATCAACCATTCTGCCACCGTATTCTCTAGCTTTTTCAAAAAAAAAAAAAATATATACAAGTCAGTCCATATAAAAAATCAAAATCAATGTGTATGACAGAGAGACAGTACGAACAATTTCCCGCGTTTCTCACGTCGTCGGTTTCTCCCGACCTTCCAGTTTGTTTCGTAGACCCTAAAGTCTTATAAATATATCTACCATACTATCCATAAAACGTCACAAGACTCACAACCTCAAAACTCAAAAACCAAATAGTTAAAGAAAATAACAATCCAAGGACGATGAAAAGCACGGTGAAAAAGCTTCTATGTTGCGGAGCTAAGAGCTTTTCCCAAAGAGGGAGTTTACCAGAGGAAGGACGAGTCCGAGTATATGTCGGAAACGACAGAGATACACAATGCAAGCTAGAGATGGATGGTGATCTTTTGACCCACCCTTTGTTCGAGGAACTCCTCCAGTTTTCTAAAGAAGAGTTCGGTTACTCATACGATGGCGCTTTGAGGATAGCCTGCGATATCAATGTCTTCATCGACTTGATCAATTTCCTTAAGTCCACAACTGATCATTCTCCTTACAAGAACAACACTAGCTTTTGAAGATAATCTCTTCCTCTACATTATTTTGGTTTCTTCAGCAGAGAATGGAAGAGGTTATATTCTCATATATTCTTTTATTATTTGGGTGTAAAAGCCAGTGAGATATGTAGGCATGTGGATTTCATCTCGATCTCAATTATTTTTCCTTCTTTTCTTGGGAATTTGATACACATGATTTAATGTTGTAGAGCTAGTTTTTCGGGTCAAAGTTCTATGATGAACCCTTTCTTTTTCCCATCAAGCATCAATGTACCTTTTTCACTCCATGGTTTACTTTATATATTCCATCAACCATCTGTTTGGTGTCCATGACTATATTCACTTACCACTCTATGTTGCCAATACCCTTTGCACTATATTTAATCTAATTACCTATTAGCTTACTGATCATTCTTAATTTCACCTGTGGTCCCTAAATTTCTTATCAATCTTATTAGTTTTTTTTATCAGCATTCATTCTCAAATCGAATACATTTGTTAAACGTCCAACTTAAACATTTTAAAAAATATGTCTTAATTAATCTTATAGTGGGAAGACCAAACAAAACTCAAGTATATATAGACGAAAATCATTTAAAAGATTTCTTTTCAAATATTTGACACCACGCCATAACTTCTACATTCGCAGCTCTTCGAGGTACCTGCAATAATGAGGGATAAGTAATTTATATAACCCAGTGAAAATATATTTTAAGAATTCATGAACTCATCTGAAATCACACAATACAACAAGTACAACTCATAAGGTAATAATACCTAGTGAACATCATCACAAAAGAGGCAGTCATATATCTTAAAAACTCCCTAGACTTTTTATTCTCATCATTGGTGTGCTATAGTGCATCATGCACCTACACCCCAATGTCTTTTAAGTAGATGCGCTAGATAATGTCCGCCCTCATAGCGTTAGGATCCATCTCATCCCCTTAAAACAATGAACATGACTCATGCTCATGAATAGCAGCAAAACGTGGTGATTTTCAGCTACCGCACTACGTCTGAGGATAGAGCTCTGCGATTCCGTCGAGTGTCATTATTTCCCATCAGAAGCCCCGCTGGTTAATGACTTGAATGCCCCTGACAAACTCTTTCAGTAGATTAGAGGTGGCATATGCTCTTTACAGAGGTACCGGATCTAGCATTTCCCGATAAGTATCGTGAGATGTCCCGAGCTAGGACCATAGTAAATGGTTCTTTTCTTCTCTGCGTAAGCTAAGGCTAAGACCGAGCAACACAAGAAGCTAAATGCGATGTTCAAGGGATCAAATAGAGGTGAAAGGTGTTGCTGCCGAAGGAACCACACACTTACTGATTTGAAGTGAACCAATAAGAAGCTCGCCAAGTCGACCAAATAACTTGAGATTGTTCGATCTGCTGTCCAAGAGTTGGAGACAGAAAGGGATGCCTTAGTCTACACCTTGAAGAAGGAGATTGACATATTGAGGCGATCTCATTACAAATGTGTCACCTTAGAAAGGGCTCGAGTGGAGACCGAGATGATGACCATATGCACTGCCCACTTAGGGAAGTTTCCTAAGTATATGGCAAGCAAGAGATCGTAAGCCAACAAATTCTCCTTCTCAACCAAGCTTCTGGAAAGAAAAACTGCTTGGAGAAATTTATCATGAAGGGTGACGAAGTATCGAAGTCAGACGTCCAAAGGTCGTAACATGTCTTCATCTACAGTAGCAAAAGATTTTGGATTGAACACATCCCTTGTGTCCTCTGAAGCTCTTGCAACTCTTAACTCGTCTTGTTAACTGTTGTACATCTCGATTAGGACTAAGAGACCGAGTAGGGTCGAGATCTACTTTGTGTTTGCTTTACTTCTTCTTTTAGTGGCATTATAACCTTTGAATTCTCTGGAGGTCACTCTTAAAGTGTATTTGGCCAGGTCATGCTTCATTTCGTACTCATTAAGTGTGGAAGCATTCCTTCAGATGAGTAATATGATCTGGTGCGATGAGTGACTTGACAATCATGTCGTCGACGATGTATACTTCCATCAGCGACTGCATGAAGACACCCAAACGCGTGCACCTCTTTGGACAACTAATTGACAAGACTGTTAGAAATTGACTAAGCTTACTAAAGCAATAAAACGATAAAATATTTACAATTATTCTTTCTTGTTGGTTTGGTAGTAAATGGCATATATATGTATAGAACCTTTTTTAACCATAACATACTTATGTTTCAGAAGAGAAAAAGAAAACCATAACATACTTGAGGCACCATATGGTTTTGAGGATAAATTAAACTTTTATTCAAAAAAAAAGAAGATAAAGTTGTACTTTTGGTCACATTTTTTTAAAAAAAAAGTCTGTGAAAACTGTGGATAAAAAAGAACAATTCTTTTAAATAGCAATTTTTAAGTTTTTATCATAAAATAACCCTAAAAATGATCGAAATAGCTTTTTATTTAAAAACTTATAATATTTATTTTTATTTTTCTAAATTTTAAACCGACCCCCAAAATTCCACGAGAAATTGTCAAAAATACCATTTTCTTGTAACATTTTTCAAAAATACCTTAATCACTTTTACCCTTGTTTTTAAGAGGAAAAAACACACTTATAACTTTTGGGTTAATTAATCTAAGACTTAGTGTTTAGAGGTAAGGGGTGGTGTAGGGTGGGACTAGGGTTTAGGAATGTAAAATTTAGGATTCTAATTAATTTTAAAAACAATTGCCTCTTAAAAAAGTGGTATTTTGAAAATGTCTCTTTAATGAAGGTAAAAATGAAAAGTAGTAAAACAAAAGTGGTAAACTTGAAATTCTCTCAAATTCTACCCGTAACTCTAGACTCTATGTCTTGATTAGTTAACTCTAGGGTTATAATTGTATATTTACACTATTTAATAAAACTTATTTTGGTTATTTTTAAGACTATTTTGGTGGAAAAAAATGTCAAAAAATTTAGGGTGTTTCTAAAAAAAAAATAGAATGGTGCGGCAATAAATTAAATTCGAATAACAGCTAATATAGGATTCAGTAGTTGTTGACAGAAAAAGAACTTGGGGGGGGGGTGTATTGAATCTGAAATTTGAAGTGAATTGATTTTTAATGAGTTTTTAGATGATTGTATGTGAAGTGGAGAATTTATGGTGATTTTTGTTAAAGCACTCTAAAATCTTATCTAAAACTATGAGATTTGGATTTTTATTTTTATAACTAACAAACTACTCTCAAACACTCTAAAAATAATAAAAGCACTCTAAAATCTTCAACTTAAATTTTGTTCAATAACAGTGAATTTCAGAGTGTTTTATGAAATGACAAGTTCAATAACACTAAATTTTAAAATGTTTTTTAAAATCTACATTTGAATAACAGTGAATTTGTCATTTTAATACAAACCACCTTAAATTCATAGTTGAATACACCCCCCCCCCTTACTAATTAAGTAAGAGGGTGTATCATGAGGCTCTCACATGCCTTAAGACTTGGGGATGATTGTCTAATGCCCAAAACCAAACATCGTAGTTCACATGTAGTCAACTGACATATACAATAACACAACTCTTACATACACATATATAACATCTTTTCATTCATTGTAATCATGCATTAAGCGATATGGCTCGGAATACAGCTCTTACATACAGATTCTAATAGATTCCAAATAATTGATTTCACTTTACCTTGTGGAATCTTTGGAAAAAAAACATATTTTCTTACTCTACCAAGCTGTGTAAGTCAATGGCACTAGGAACTATGGAAGGCCATAAAAGAAGCCCAAGAATGGCCAACAAGCTGCCAAGATATGGAGGATATCTAAGTTTCTTCTTTTTTTTTCTTTTTTTCTTTTTGGGGTCAAAATCTAAGTTTCTTCTTTTTTTTTTCTTTTTTTTCCTTTTGGGGTCAAAATCCAAGTTTCTTCAACTGCTGATTTTAAGTAGAGAAATTAGGCCTCATGTACATAGCCCAACAGAAAATCAAGTTCATAACCATAGTAAAAGCATGGCTAGAATATGTTACATATTATCATCATTAATGACCAAAAATTCCTTTCCTGCGCGTGGAAAGAGAAACGTTTCTTTTCTTTTTACTCTGTCTTTCAATTAAAACAAAAGTTCATTCTCTTAAGAGGTTTCATAAGCGAAAGCGAAGCGACGTAGATGGAGAGATTGCTAAGTTCGGGTTGGGGTTCAATTAACATGACGAGCCGGCAGTGGAATAGAAGTTGTGGTGGTTGATAGGTACGTGACGAAGTCCGATTAGAAGTTTAAGAGTTTCAGTGGCGGAACAGAGAGCGGCCCAACTGAACGCAGACATCTTACAGTTGGATCCACTTGATCGAGGTAAGCCGGGTTTTGATGGTTACTTATTACGGGAGGCGATTACACTCAGAGTCATCCTGGTGGGAAATGTAGACCCAAAAACTAAAAAAAAATTGTGTGTAGATCCAGTGCAGCAGTATCAAGTCGGCGGAGAGAAGGTATGGAAAAAAAATGTTGACCCTTTATTTTTGGTGAATGATTATTGTCACATGCATGTCCGTGATTGTGTTGGGTGCTTGGCGGTGAAGAACACAGTTTGTTGAGTCATGGCTGCAGAATAATTAGGTGTGATGAGTAATGTTAATAGACTATAGATCTATGTTTATAGTGTAGAATTTGTTGGACGGTTACTAAGTTAAATACGTTATTTATTTTTTCCGACTTTCATGGAGTGAAAGTGACTATGCTATTTGGGATGGCAAATGGTATAGACACGCATGTTGACCGTAGCAACATACATTATGTTGAGCGCGGACTGACTATACTATTTGCAATCGTCTATTGTATAGATAGTAAAAAAATCTCTTAAACATATGTGTGACTATTCTATGTGGTTCTTTATATAGGATCAGCAGAAATGCTTCAGTTGTTGGACTAACGTTTAGTGGAGAGAAAATGAGTACAATATTTTTAAAGGTAGACTTGATAGTTGCTGTGGAGCATAAAATATATTATATTAGGAAAGGTATGTAGTATAGACACACTAGTATAACTTCCAACAAAATTAGGTGGAGCATTAATGCATATACTATTTGGAAACGAAAATAGTATAGATTGTGATATATTGTCTCCATACTATAGTTGTAGGATCACAACTGTTTATTACGTATTTTAAACCGACTGCTATGTTTGGAAATAACAATTCTATTGGTATTTGCATAAAGTATAGACACAATCGTTCTCCTTGTAGACCAAATTATATGGAGAGGTGTCTGTATGTAGTATTTGTAAGTGGTTATAGTTAACATAGTAAGATTTTCTTGTGCTGGTGGTTTGTAGGTTGCCAACGTTTATTATTTTTGAGAACTCACTTATGTAGTTTGCAATGACTATTTTATTGGTAAATGTATATGGTATAGAGACAATGCATTCATTGTTATCCATTCTACTTCTGTTGAGCGATGAATGAGTATTCTATATGTTAACCAATATAGTAAAGATAATAAGCTTTATCTTATTGGGATCCAACTTGTGTTGACCGGATGATAACAATTATAATGGTGAACGTGTAGCGTATAGTCCGCTGTTAGTGATAGAATTAGTATACCACGCATCATATAGTCTAGTACCTTACATGAGTATGTGCTTCTTTAGATGTGCTACTTCCCGGAATAGATGTGATACTTCCCGGAAACATGCACCTCCTCACAGTTCGACTGCTTGTTCCTTCATCACAAATCATGTTCTTTGGTTGGCAGATGGGAGGAACACCAGAAGCTTCATCATCATTGTCATGCTCACACTCCATTGCAACTGCTTTCTCCTTCCCCCGCGAAGTCATCCCACGTCTTGGACTTACAAGCCTAATCATAGGCTCTCTATCTCGTATTTCCATTCCATTATCACGGCGTGTAATAGTCTTGGTTAATTCAAATTAATTAGTGTATGTGTTATGCTAATGATTGGACAACTTAAACTATGTTTAATGTTAGTTACTAAGCAATAGCACACATGGGTTAATCGTGTATACGTAAATTGTAATATATTTCTTGTTGTTGAATTTTACTATTTCGTAATTGTCTTACCCCATTATGTCACTCTTGTATCATATTAACAATTTTTCACAACTAACTACGCTCCCCTTATGTGCTTTTTATTATATTCACTTTGGTGACTATACCACGCATCATATAATATAGTACCTTACATGAGTATGGACCTTATACGTTGATAGGCAACCCCTCTTCAGAAATACCTTTCATTTAGCTACTCGGTGCACATCCACTATTGACTTTTACGATGTACTTTACAGCATTTGGTTTGTTTACAGCGTATCACACCCTTGTCTCTTATCTTTACTGTTAGTTAGTAAGAAATAGAACACATGGATTAATCTTGTACACGTAAATTATAATATATTAGTTGATGTTGTACTTTACTATTTGTTATTTGTCTTCCCCCATTTTATCGCACCTTTGTTTTCTAGTAACAATTTTCCACACCTACGTACGCCTTCCCTATGTTCTTCTTATTCATATTCACTTATGTTACTATAGCACACATCATATAGTATAATACGTTACATTGAGTATGCACCTTATACATTAATAGGCAACCCCTCTTGATAAATGCCTTTCATTTAGCTACTCTCGTGTACATCTACTATTGCTTTCACGATGTCATTTAGATCATTGTTTGTTAACAACATATCGCACCTCCACTATCTTTAACATATTATAGTGTAGTTCTTTGTTGTGAATAGAATGACTATTGTTTTGTATCTTCCTCCCTTTTCTCCTTCCAATGTCTTACATGTTTAGTTTATTTAAATTTTTACCACTTTCTTGTCCGTGAAGCTACACTGGTTCTGCCATACGCTTGCTCATGTTTTATACTATTTCATATATAATATAGTTTTCTGTTTTCTTCTGGTTGCCTCTCGTTCATAATATGTGGTCTTCCCTCACGTTATTGTTTGTCTTTGTGTTACGCTTCCGCTCTCTCACTCATCTCAGTTCACGCGCCAACAACTAAAATGACTAAACCGTCCACATTTGGCAATAATTGTCACATCACTATTGCTATGGCTATATCTTTCATTTTCCCTTCCACTATGAATATTCAGCAAATTCACCCTTTTAAGTATTTGGCAACAAAAAAAAACCATATTTGTTGATTTTCAATGTGATGGCGTTGCAACAAGGCAAATGATCGATAAGTAAAAGAACCTCTTAAATGTAATTCTTTTTTTTTTTTGTAACAATGTAATTCTTATTTTGAATCACATTTTTCTTTTATGTTTCAAAATGTCTTGTATTTAAATATAACTGAAGAAATATTATATAAATCCGAGCAACATATTAAACTATGGATAAAAAGTGTAATAGTAATAATTCCGGACTGAGCACGTCGTGTGGAAAGTATCTTTACAAGATAGAATAGACGTCATTAGAGCTATTAATCAAAGTCTGTTGAGAGGAATCCTATGACTCTGTTGGTGAGCAGTTCTACTCTTTGTCCTGTCCACATGAGATATCACTTGCGGCATCGTCATCCCCACCGATACTATAATCTCTGCGATCCAAGCAACATAATACGAATGTGCTTAGGCATGTTCATAAAGAGAATTACTGTCACAAGTGTACTCTTGAGTCTTGATGAATCAAAGCAAACTAAGACTGACCTATTCCTTCTCGGATGGATAAATTTGGCCTAATGATTTCTTCACTGTTCACCAGAAATACATCTCCTATGTACAGATGATTCGTAGGCACATACACACTACACAACTCTTCTTCTCCCTGGTCCGTCTGTGACCATATAACATATAACTTTGTCAATGCTGTTTTACTGAAATTGTTGATTATTATTATTATTATTATTATAGCTTCTTGTCCATTACCTGAAGTGTCACCGATGATGTGATAAATCCAAATGCATATTCACCAATGCGAGGGTGACGGATGATGGCTACCTCTTTAAAGGCGGTTGTGTTTTGGTCTGAGAACAGAAACAAATGTTACAAAAAAAGCAGACTACCTAGCAGCATAAAACTACTTGTGTCACCAAATCATTTTTTGTAGAAAGAAAGACGAGCAAAATCATAAAGATGTCTGAATCATACAGCCTTACCCGGAGAAATAGCAGTGCTAACTTGCTTAGAAGCTGAATATAGGTGCCTCACAAAGGGCATTCTCCTTATGAACTGCTCCCCAAGCCAGAAAACCGTAGAACCAAGCCACGAGGAAGCAAATATTCCGACAAAGAAAGTGAAAAGAACCGATGTAATGAACCCAAGTCCTTGCAACATACAAAAATGACATAATCTGATATTTACAAACGCTCGGAAATTAAGGACTCAACAACAAAACAAAGTAAATCTACTAAGCCTAACACAAACTCTAGCAGTAAGACCAAAACCCTGAATCATTTTAGCTTCTCTGATACATTGAGAGCTAGGAGGCAGAATACAATAAAAGTCTTACCAAAGATGTCAACACCAAGGCTCTCGTATATGGGACTGAAGAAACCATCAACGAACTGGATAAACCACCAGGTGATGAGGAATGTAACAGCAACAGGAAAGAGGACGACACTACACACCCAATATAAATAAAATTCAAAGAAGAGCAGTAGATTTAAAAAAAAACAAAACATAAATTGTGGAAAGAAGAGAGTGATTTACAAGCCAGTCATAAACTTCTTGGACACCCAACTCTGAAGAACAGCATAGCA
This sequence comes from Moricandia arvensis, assembly GCA_905132765.1. Classification (NCBI taxonomy): domain Eukaryota; kingdom Viridiplantae; phylum Streptophyta; class Magnoliopsida; order Brassicales; family Brassicaceae; genus Moricandia; species Moricandia arvensis. The sequence goes on along the minus strand of CAJHQP010000544.1, from coordinate 56,534 downwards.
AGCCTGTTCAAATGCAAATCAAATAAGAGTAATAATCAGCTTAACTTCCAAATCTTAATCACTTTTATAACCCTAGAATGTTCTCGAAAGAGAATAAGCTCTGAGAACCCGAAGTTATCTCTTCATCATCACAATTTTTCAAGAATTGTGCAAATTTGACATCAAATGATATTCAAAATTCAAATTTCAAATTTCAGGAGAACAAGGTCGAAGTTGATTTATAAGAGTTCTTCGAATTTTCATCAACCCTAAGGAATAAGCAAATCGATGAATAAAAAGTGAACCTTGCGAGTAGAAGAATTGGGAGAGTTGGGAGGAGACTTGGGAGGATCTTCAGGGTCTTGAGGAGCGAGTCCTTGACTCAGTGAACTCGTCGTAGCTTCCTTGTCTTCTGCCGCCATCTCTCCACCCCACACCACACCAGGCTCAGTCAAAAGACGAATCCGAGTCCTTGGCTCAGTCGGACCAGATCTTCGATTTCTTTTGGGACGACTTCTATGAGACTCTGACTCAACTTTGAGTAATGCCTACTTCTTTGATCATAATCCAACGATTTATATTCCACCACGTCATCTATCTGTAACACACAAAATTCAATTTCGTTTCCTTTTTGTTCCGATTTTATCTAGCAAAAATAACATTTTACATTAAGATAAAAAAAAAAAGTTAAAGAGAAGTTTAGTCCAATAGCAGTAAAAAAGAGTTCTACAATGTCCTCTGTATACGGGAAATCGGCCATTCCGAGGTCAACATGAGTCAATGGTCCGGTCAGTATAAAAACATGCATAAAACTAGTATAAAATTTAATTTATATATAAAAAAATTCAAAATTTAATTTATATATAAAAAAATTCAAAATTTAATTTTAACAGATATTAACTTAATTTTTGTTAGTCAAACATTACCCAAGATAAATTATCATTAACGGAAACAGAAAATTTGCCAATTACTATATCAATTGGGGCCAACGGTCTTAATCAATATACACACACTTTATTTGAACTAAAACATACATCAACTAATATAAATTTTAAATTCAATACATAAACTTTTGAAATCTGGTTTTAATATACGTTGATTTAATTTTCACTAGTCAAACATTAACCAAGATAAACTATATGTCATGTATTAATTAAGTGAAGTTTTTATTGTATCATGTGGTAATTAAATTGTATTACATGGTAATTGATTGAGAAAAATAAATCATTTAGGTCAAACTATTTCGTTCTTTTGTAATTCATTAGTTAATTTTTCTTTATATCTTTTTGTTCTTGGACCTTTTCGGCAAAAAGCATTAGCACAGAGAAAAAAACATAGGACAAAATCAAACAGAGAGATCAAAATTTCTAGCTTATCAAACCATAATTCTTTTTTTTGTTTGATAAATTAGACATTTTCGTTCTCTCGTTTCAATTTTGTCTTATATTGTTTTTTATGTGTTAGTTTTTTTTGCGAAAAAGTCGAAGAACAAAAAGTTAAAGAGAAAAGCTAACTAATGAGTTACACGAAAACAAAATAATTTGGCCTCAAAGATTTATTTTTTTAGTCAATTACCACATAATGCGGGTTAATTACCATATAAAGCAATAAAACCCTCACTTAATCAATAACTAACAAACAGTTCATCTTAATGTTTGACTAGTGGAAATTATGCCAATGTATGTTAAAACCAGATTTTCAAAGTTCATGTATTAAATTTAATTTTTTTTATTAATTGATGTATGTTTTCGCACATGTGAGGTGCTTATGTATTGATCGGGACCGTTGCTCCCTATTGATGTAGGAACTGGACGATTTCCTTTTACTGGTTAACAACAAATCATCTTTCTTAACGTTCGACTAATGTAAATTAGGTCTGAAAAACCTAGAACTTAGACTTAGAAGAAATGAATCACTTTAAAACGTCTTTTTATTAGAAATCAGTTGAACATATTTTTTCTTATTCAGTCAGGTTTATGAGAATACACACAACCGTGTATCTTGATCGACCAATTTTTAATCACTCTGACGATCCAAACCAACACACACGTTGCTTGATCTTCAAATCAGTTAATATCCTTGACAACGGTCTTTCTTGTATCCTCACTCGAAAACCCCAACCTTCTCCATTGCCTCACTGCTTTCTTTATATACTCTTGTTTTAGGTTCTCGTATCTTCTTTCTCTTGATCTCACATCTCTTATTTTCTTAATTTACGCATGCATGCGAATATTGATATCCCAGCAGTTTACTTCTTAATCCTCAAACTCTTGAGCTTACAATCTCCCCATTTTTGTCTGCATCGACACTCCATTCATATCCTGCATAAACACGCAAAGTATACATCTTTTCATTTCTCGACATTATGAAGTTAACAACATGATTAACGAGATAAGTGTCAGGAGACATTTAAAACCAAAATATTACAAACCGGAAGTTTAGTTCAAGGTGATAACCACAACCACGCACAAAATGAGATAGTAAAAAAATGATAGAGTGTTGATTGAAAAGATAAAACTCTAAAGCAACTCCCCTTGAATGGGTGACTAGTCAGACAAAAACATCTAACTTAGGCAACACGCATTCGACCTCTCTGTGGTCCTCGACCTTCAGCCACGATGCTTCTGATGCGCTCTGGTGCTCTATCAGTTCGTCATCACCGGGTATGCTAGGAATCTCCTTTAGAGCTGCAAGACTTTATATATCAAGTTGGGTAGAACCAACTGCTTCCCTAGTTTATGTTCTCTAGTGGCCTCCATGATTTTCTCTTAGATGAGCTCCCCAAAATCTATAGAGTGCCGCTGAACCAAGGCGAAGACACTTCTTGATGAATGCATCAGTGTCCGGCCCAGGGAGCCAATTCAGCTCACACACTTGGTAGATGATATGATACAAAGGAATGAGATCAAAGATCTTAAAGCTGGTCCAACCAGAGCATTCATAGCCGGTCAAGGAGGAAATTGTTAAGCTCAGATCACCCCTTTCCCAATTGTAGGAGTGGGGTACAGAGGGGGTAGCATACACTTGATTTATCATTTCTGGATCGAACTCAAAATGTAAGCCTCGAATTGTTACACCATCTGTTGAGAAGCGGAGGTTTGCTAGGCATTCGCTAATTACCCTTGAACTACAAAACCCCTAACACAGAGATCAAAGTACTTACTATGAGCATCAGAGTTCATGAAGAGTTGAGACGACGGTCCAGAAGGAATTCCTCCGGCGTATATGGCGCGATTGCTCTCGAGTCTTTCCTCGAAAGTAAGGTACGAAGTTGGAGAGGAGAGATTGAGAATAGTTCTTGATGACGAAGCCATGGAAACTGTACAAACAGGAGAAGGGTTTGAGAAAAGAGATTCAGACTCAAATCAACATGAAGGAGAGAAGTTTGAGAATGGGAAACCGAAAAGACAAGTGAATAGACTCTCAAGAGTCTCGTTGGGGATTTTATACTCCCATAAGACGTGACAGACAAACTCAGACTTTTTGGGAAACCCGAGACACGCAAGAGATATCAGCCAATCTTTCTCGAGTACACCGAGACCACCATGGCCCAATAGATTTGCTAAGGCCCATTAGTCTAGAATCAATCTCAAGCACATCATGACAACCAAGTCCCAACAGATTTGCGAAGGCCCAACACTTTAGAAGTGTTCAGACCATCAAACCAGATAACTAGTGAGTGACCCATTGCACCATTGAACACTATATATACTTAACCAACACACAACTAAGACAATTATCTACACACTTAACCTTCAAACATAAGTTCTATCAGTGAATCATCTCATCTCCTTCATTTTACACCACCACTTGATCAGTTAGTTTAAGCTAAATCACACAGACACTGCGTTCCTAAGCCGATGTGCATTCATGTTCTTTCAGAGTAACGCCTCTTTCCTACGATCTTGATTTTAGATCACCCAATATCACATGGTAAAATCTGATTTCAATCAATCCAGTCATCGAAAGATGTTCAGTTGTTCCAGAGAAATTAGCAGAGTATGAGCCTCAATTCGATGTTGTACTTCTCAGTTGAGATGCATTCACATCTTTCAAATCTTAAAGATAACAAATTTTGTTTTTTGGCTTCATACTTATATGAGTTGGATTTCTCTTCAACTTTCATTTTAATTAATCTTTTTCTCAGGCTCTGGAACAGAAATTGAACTCTTCATAACTTTCTAAGCACTCTGCCTTCATGGTTCGTGGGTAGGACCGGTAACACGAGTGTTAGTGATATTATTTTATCATAGACAATTTTCCCAATCCCCACATTGATCATGATCAAATTCAAACTGTGGTTACAACCATTTCCGATGTGATTGTGGATCATGTTGAGTAGGTTGACTAACTCAAACACTCGCAATAGGTTGACGTCCTATTGATTTAGAATATTAACAGACAATGGAATTTATTCATAACAGGAGATGATCATCTAGGAAGATTAACTTATTAGAGTTCACAGATTTCCAACGCCTTTCGCAAATGCAGGAAGGTATTGAGATCTAGAGGCTTAGTAAATATATTTGCTAGTTTTTTCAGATGGTATGTATTCAATGATTATGAGTTTCTCTTCAACTAGTTCTCTGACAAAATGATGTCTAATGTCAACATGTATAGTTCTAGAATGCTTAAAAGTATTCTTCGATATGTCTATGGCACTTCTGTTATCACAATGTATGAGAAAGGATTGAGTGTTAATACCATAATCCTTGAGCATGTGTCTATCCATAGAAGTTGAGTGCATCAACTTCTAAGAGCTATGTATTTGGTTTCTTACTATGCAAACAAACAACATTGTTTACAAGGAAGAAACATCTGCCTGAAGTACTTTTTCGGTCATCCAAACATCATGTCCAATCTGCATCACAAAAGAAAGCGAGATTTGTGTTAGTTTCAATGGATTAATTCATCCCATAGTTGAGTGTACCTCTCACATATTTAATAATATGTTTCACTGCTTGAAGATGTGACACTTTAGAATTGGCTTGATATCTTGCACATAAACCAACACTTAGACACAAATCAGGTCTACTTGTTGTGAGATACAACATACTTCCTATCATAGCTCTGTATAGTTTTTATCAACCTTTGTGTCTTCTTCGTCTCTGCTTAGTTTGACTGTAGTGCTCATAGGTGTCCTTGCACTCTTACTTGTTTCCATATCAAACTTCTTCACAAAATTTCTTGCATACGTACTTTGAGAGACAAAGATTCCATTTTCAGTCTGTCGAACTTGGAGACCAAGGAAGTAGTTTAGTTCTCTAACCATGCCCATTTCAAATTCACAAGTCATAGTCTTGACAAACCCATCAATGAAACTTTGTTTTCTTGCTCCAAAGATAATATCGTCTACATATATTTGAACAATCAGGATATCCAAATCTTGATACAATAGGAACAAAGTTTTGTCCACACTGCCTCATTTGAAGCATGCTTTAGAAGGAAATGGGTTAGGCGTTCATACCATGCTATGGGTGCTTGTTCCAGCCCATAAAAACTCTCTTGAGCTTGTACACATAGCCTGGATGCTTAGGATCCTCGAATCCTTTAGGTTAAGCCACATACACTTCCTCTTGTAGAACACCGTTGAGAAATGCACTCTTCACATCTATCAAATAAAGTTTGATCTCCAGTTTGCATGCAATCCCGAACATAATTCTAATAGATTCTAATCGAGCAACATGAGAAAAGATTTTATCAAAATCAATCCCTTCTATCTGAGAATATCCCTGAGCAACTAGGCGAGACTTATCGCGCACAATGTTCCCCTCTTCATCTATTTTGTTCTTGTAGATCCATTCGGTTCACACTACGTTTACTCCTTTAGGTTTTGGGACCAAATCCCATACATCTAATCTAGTGAACTGTTCAAGTTCCTCATGCATAGAGTATGTCCAGTATTCATCCCCAAGAGCTTGGTTGATGTTCTTCGGTTCAAAGGTAGATATGAAGCATGCAAGTTTTACCATAGATTTGAAGTTAATATGTTTGTTTCGAGTCCTTCTTCCTTCATTTATCTCACCAATCACATCGTCTATGCAATGATTGCGGTGAACTTGAGTTGAAGCTGATTCTTCCTTGCTTCTCTCATCATTTTCTGTGTCTTCATCCTCACTCTCCTGGCTCTCCTCGAGTTTGTCATTTGAAGTGCTGTCATCACTCTGATGCGTCTCAACTGGCTCTAGTAACAGACTTTGGTGATCATCAAATACAACATTTATTGCATCCCCTAGATAGGAGGTTCGCTTATTGTAAACTCGGTAAGCCATGATGTTGGTCAAGTAACCAAGAAATATCCTCTCATCACATAATTGTCTGATACTAATCAGATTGGCTTTAAGTCCTTCAACTAGATATACGTTCAACAACCTTGGTTGTTCTGTGTTATCAGTGTGTCCAACACCCTGTATTTTCCCTTGTTTACCATCTTTGAAGGTTACTTTTCCATTCTTTGTAGGAGCGACTCCCGTGAGTTAGTTTTAATCTCCAGTCATGTGTCTGGAGCATCCATTATCGAAATACCAGTCATTTGATTTACCTCGTTTGACATGTAGGCAACATTGGCAACTTCTTTTTGATCTTCCTTCATGGTTCTCACAAAGGAGGTGTTATATCCGGAATATACATCACTTTTGGCTATCCAAGCCTTTCCGTACTTGTGTCTTTCTAGGAAACATGTCCCGCTTTTCCAGGCTTGACGAATTTTTTTGAACCAGAGTACACAAGTGCACTTTTGATGTTATGCTCTACCACACACGTGGCACCTCCAAGATCTTTCCTTATGTACCTTCCGGAATAAATACGTCTTAACCTTGTCATTCACCACTATGTTGTAGATCTCTTTGGGGATAAATCTCTGATATTTCTAGATCGATCCACATCAGGCATAACAGGCGTCATGGTTGTCGGAGTTTCCATCTTCAATGCATTCACTTGTGCTTTCCGTTAGCAATTTGAGATTTTCACATATTTATCTCTTGCTCAATCAGGTTTATGAGACTACACACAACCGTGTATCTCGAGTGACCATTTTCTAATCACTCTGACGATCCAAGCCAACACACACGTTTCTTGATCTACAAGTCAGTTACGTCTCACTCAATATCCTTGACAGCGGTCTTTCTTGTATCCTGATATAGTGTGTTTTTAACATACTTTGATTGTGATTTATTGATCTTTCTCATGCAATTGTAGGGTACTGTGAGGGATAAAACTCACTATTTAGTTTTAGATTAGATTCAGGTTGGGGAAAGACAATCGTGGGCTGAATCCTTTTAGTATTTAAAGAATGAATAATATTGTATTGATGAATAAGGGTTACAAAGATGATTAAGGTGAATACAAAGAAATCTCTAATGATTTTGGACGATAATGACCGTGAAAATTCGTCCCTTTAACTCGTAGACCCCTCTCCTTTAAATAGCCTTAGGTCACTTTTAACTTCTCCTGATCAGGCTCCGAGATTTCCTCCGTCAGTTGCGGGATTCGCAACAGCTGCCTTTTGACCGAATCACACACCTCCATTTCCGTTTCCTGGGCTGTCTTATTAAGCTTCCCTCGAGGGGAGCTGAACCTCATCCTCGTGACCTCTCTTTTGTGACCTCTTTCATCGGAATCCTTGGAAGCAGCCTCCGTCCTTAGGTGAGCTCTATTCTCTTCGGAAAAGATAATTCTCGCGTGGCCCATTATCGAGTTTGTTTAATTGACCCGATGATTTCAGCTAACGGGCCATATTTGGGCCCAACAGTTGCCCCCAGCTTTCGAGAAAAGGTGCTTTTCTCGGGAGCTAGACCTAGCCGCCGAATCTTTAATTTTTGTTGAGATAATGATTGCTCGTGATCTTCTTTCGAAGATATCTTTTACTCGATCCAACGGATACGATTAATCTTAACAAAATCGACGACTCAGATTAAAAGGATTTTGAAATAATTATCCTCCGAATCGTGAGGCTTGATGGGATATAAAGCTGTTTACATTAACTCCAACTTCCCCACTCTCTCCACGCATCGATTCGGTTTCCCCAGGTAACTTCTTCTAGTCCCTTATATTTTACCGTTTTTATTTACAGTCTTTTTGTTTGAAACCAGGCTCAAGTAGATTCTTTCTAAGTTTTTAATCCACGAATCCTTAGTGTACCGATTCCAGTTTCCTCTTAGTTTCCCCGATTTCTTTTCCTCGTTCCCTGTTATGTCTGGACCGAAAGAGGGCTCTGGTGAAATCGGAATTTCTGCCGCCGGTGCTCGAATCATGAAGGTGAAACAAGAGGTGGGCGAATCTATGAAGAAGACCGATAAAAGGAAGAAAGCTAAGGACTCGATAGCTCAAAGTGTTTCCAAACGAAGTAAAAGGGCCAGTGGTTCTGGCGAAAATCCACCCTCCGGATCTCACTCGCCTTCGGCGTTGAGGAGTCAGGAGGTTGTTAACCTTATGGTCCAGGCCCTGGGTCGTAAGGAGTTGGCCAGGGTTTGTGAAGATCACGAAACCCCCGAAACGACTCCAGAAGGCTGGTTCTGTGTTCACGAGAACTATATATCCAAGAGTCATCTTAGGTTTCCTCTCCCCGACCTTCTGTTAGATCTCCTCGATCACTACCAGCTAGCCCTTCCCCAGCTTTGCCCATCCGTTATCAGGGTGATAAACGGTTTCCTTACTAGGTCCAAAGAGGAGGGAGTCACTGTTGGGATTAATGATTTGATGAGCCTCTTCTCGATAAAGGAGAGTGCTTCGAAGGAGGGAGGTAGTGGGACCTATTATCTCGCAAGTCGTCCCAGGTTAGGCATCTTTAAGTTTTCCAGCAGCGACGATGACTGGCGGAAGAAGTATTTTTCGTGAAGATTGATCCTTCTACGGTTCCTGCGGGTCGTGCCCTCAGGACCGTTTGGTCTGACGCTTCTAGTTAGGATTACTAGGATTGCATTCATATATTTCTGTTTATAGTATCCTGATGTATGCCTTGTATCATTTACAGATATCGAAGATCCTCCCACGCTCACCGGCAAGCTTACCAGGGCTCTCTTTCGAAAATTACAGCAAACTCCGTGCACCTGGGCGTCGTATACTACCTCTCGAATAGGTGCGGCCAGGTTTCCGGATCGATACCACGCTTCTTTCCTATCTCCAATCCCGATTGCCGAGTTGGAAGGTAAAGCGCTTAGCCTCATATGTGTAATCTGTCTTTATGATGTTTGAGTCCTGAAATAGTTTGTTGACACAGTTTCCGACAGTGACACGGCGATAACAGTTTCAACGGGAGCTAGTACTTCTGAAACTGAAAGAACTCGATCAACCAAGATGCCTCTTCAACCGTCATTCCGATCTAGGGGTAGACCAGCGAAAGGAACCAGCACCTCTCGTGGAAGCGAGAAAAATCAGGGAGGATCTTTCCTTAGCTCTGTGAAGGAGGTCCTCGATGATGGAGCTTCTACTCCTGTTAAGGATGCTAACCCTACTGTAGAGCATGGGGTTCAGGAGACCATTCTTCGACCTGACATTCAGGTCACGGTAACTGATCCTCAGACAACCAAAGATCCCTCTGAGACTGACCTCACTAGGAGTAAGAGGTCACGAACCGATCAAGGCGACAGACCCTCCAGGTCCTCTTCGTCATCGTCGAGAGGAGGAACCGTGGGGTGGAATTTCGCGCATTCAAAGCCTGGATCGATTCTTGATGATCCGTGGGGTCTGGCTACGCTGATGAGGCATATGAAACGGACAGGGTGTTCTCTTCCCCCCGTTAGCAATCTGACTAACAGGGAAGAGTTCATTGAGATTGCACACTACATGGGTCAGGTACAGGTTCTGGTTTCTCTTTTTATTATTATTTTATTTAGAGGGATATTTATTTCTGTTACTTGTTTCTCTGTAGTTGGTCGGTGCTGTTAACAGGGCTCAACTCAAGTTTGAAGAAACAGTGAGTAACACTCCTGGTGCTGAGGAACTAGCCGAGGTCACCGAGTTGGTTAAGGCTACTAAGGTTGAGCGTGACCAGGCCAGAGCCCAAGTGGTATCGCTGCAATCCGAAGTTGAGAGGCTTGGTTTGAAATCCGACACTCAGCAAGGGAAGATCGAGAGTTTGGAGATCGATGTTAGGGTAAAGGGTAGGAGAATTTCTGAGCTGGACAGTGCTCGGAGGGTGGCTGAGCAGCAGGTCCAAGATTTGATTGCTTCGTCTCAAGTCAGTCAGAGGAACAGAGAGGCTGAAGTTAAATTTGCTGTTAGACAGGGAAAGAAGGAGGTCATCGACGCTTACAACAAGATCCTTAACTCTGTTAAGGAGAAGTTCTCCAAGAAAAAGGACGAGGCTGATCTCCTTATCTACGCCCAGGAGCTTCAAGCGAATACGGATCTCCTGAAGGATTTGCTGTCAAACGAAATTCAGAGCGCTGAGGATGAGTATAATCGTTTAATGTCCATGATGCCGGAAGCGGTTGCTGCCTATGAGAAGGCTCAGGTTTCTGATTTCTCGGTTAGCAAGCTCCCTCTTCCTCAACTCTCCGAGTGCTCAGGTACTTTTGAGGTTAACATGTTTAATCCGTCCTTTTCTGGAGGATATGGTTCTAATTTAGGTTTGGTGGGTCATGACTTAGTCCCAGTTGACATGACTTCGGGAGATGATGGAAAGGGGACGGATGAAGGTGTCCCGGGTAGCGAGGCGATCGAGGAAGATCGTGATGCTTTGGAAGCTCCTGGCGGTGACGGTCAAGAAGCTTGAAGACCTGTTATTCTTGGTGTTTTTAGGATGTTCGCCCTATGGGCTTTTGCTTATGTTATGGATGCTTGCCCAACGGGCTTTTGCTTACGTTATTAGACTTACAGCCTGAGGAGGCTTTTAAACCTTTGTGTTAAGATCTCTGAATCGTTAATAGCCTGAGGAGGCTTTTAAACCTTGTTTACTTTTCGACTTGTTTCTTTTGGGTTTATTTTACTTAGATCCGAGCTACGTTTGGTCGTTTGGGTTATCGGAACTGAGTTCCATGACCTGACCAAAATCCTTCAGGTACCTAATTCCTTTGAAGTGGCCTACGAAATAGTTTATCGTATATTTGACTTCATTTGAATACTTTCAAGTCTTTGAAATTTACTGAAGTTTTTGAGTTTAGGTTCGTAGGGACCTGAGCTTATCTGAAGGATTTGGCGATCTCGTATTCAGGTTCACCGTGACCTGGATCTATTTGGAGGATTTTAAGACCTTAAGTCTGGGCTTACTTAGACCTGATTTTATTTGTAGGGTTTTAAGACCTTAGTTCCGGGTTCGTCGTGCCCTGGATTTATTAATAGGATTTTAAGACCTTAGGCCCGATTTTTCTGGGACCTGATTTTTTGGTAGGGTTTTAAGACCTTAGGTCCGGTTCTACCGGGACCTGGGTTTATTAATAGGATTTTAAGACCTTAGGCCCGGGTTTGCCGGGACCTGATTTTATTTGTAGGGTTTTAAGACCTTAGGTCCGGGTCTACCAGGACCTGGGTTTATTAATAGGATTTTAAGACCTTAGGCCCGGGTTTGCCGGGACCTGATTTTATTTGTAGGGTTTTAAGACCTTAGGCCCGGGTCTGCCGGGACCTGATTTTACTTGTTTGGTAGAAACCGAGATGCTTGAATGTAAATGTTTTTATTGATAACTTGATGTAATACATAATAATCATGGAGCTGATAGTTTGAGTTGGGTGTTCCGAACACATGCCCACTTTAGATGCTAACATGAGTGTGTAGAGATGAGGTTGGGGATGCACTCATGACGGAGCTGCCTACGTACCCAGTCAAGGGATCAAGCCAGACGTAGTTCGATGAATTTTAGGTACCTAATGGTAATATTTCTTGAGATTCATGGCATTCCATGATCGGATTTCGGGTACCCCGGTTCGTACCTTCAGGAGCCTGTAAACGCCTGGTCGTATCACGTGGATGATTTGGTAGGGGCCTTCCCAATTAGTCCCTAGTTTTCCGGCGTTTGGCTCTTTGGTATGATTAAAAACTTTCCTGAGTACCAGGTCTCCCACGGTGAATTGTCGGGACCTGACCTTGGAATTGTAATGTCGAGCCATTGCTTGTTGATAATTCTGGATGCGAAGCAAGGCTTGATCTCGTCGTTCCTCGATGAGGTCGAGGTGATCTGATAAGAGTTGATTGTTAGTTTCAGGATTCGCCGAACAGAGCTCTCGGCGGAGGCTTCCTGTGATGGTTTCGGCTAAGACAACGGCCTCTATCCCGTAGGCTAGGGAGAAAGGGGTTTATTCCGTAGCTCTTCGTGGGGTGGTTCGGTATGCCCAGAGCACTTCGGGTAATCTTTCGGACCACGAACTTTTATCGACTCCGAGGCGTTTCTTGAGGTTTGCTAATACCGATTTATTGGCAGCCTCTGCCTGGCCATTTCCCTGAGGGTATCGTGGTGTTGACATGGTTAGACGAATTTTCCACTTGTCGCAGAAGTCTTTAAAGTCGTTAGATATGAATTGTGACCCGTTATCGGTTACGATTTCGTATGGGACACCGTGGCGGCAAATGATGTCTCTCCATACGAGCCGTTCGGTTTCGACTTTAGTTACCTGTTGGAGGGCTTCAGCTTCTATCCATTTTGTGAAGTAGTCTGTTAGGACTAGTAAGAAGCGTAGCTTCTGCCTTCCTGTTCCTGATGCGACCAGTGGTCCTACGAAATCCATGGACCATCTCATGAATGGGTATGGGGCGGATATTGAAGATAATTTCTCCGACGGTTGATGTATAAAAGGTGCATGCCTCTGGCATTTATCACATAAGGATGAGTAAACCTCGCAGTCCGCAATAATGGTGGGCCAGAAATAGCCTTGCCTTTTGATTCGGATAGCTAAGGCTCTACCACCGGAGTGGCTTCCACAAGAACCGTCATGCATTTCTTTCATGAGTTTAATAGCGTCGAGGCCGTGGACGCATTTCAGGTAAGGTCCCGATACGCTTCGTTTATACAAGACAGATTCCATTATGCAGTATCTTGCGCTTATTGCTTTGAGTTTTCGCGCTTCCCATTTATGGGGGGGGACCTTGCCCTCCGAAATATACTGCATGATTGGGATTCTCCAGTCCTCCCTCCCTATGATTTTGTCGTGAAGGGATGAAGGAAGTCCTTGTGCGGGATCGGATTCTTGGATGTTATTGCGGCCGGAGTTCGTGCCTCCAGGGATAATCCTTTGGTTAGGTCCCTCGGGACCTAATTCCGGAGGATTGTCGTTATCTTCCGAGGTACGAGTCGTGTCTTCGGCTGAAATTTCTGGTTCGGGGGAGTATCTCGTTCTGCGAGTGTTTACTCCGAGGACAAGTGTGCTCGGAGGCTGGGTTGTGCCCCCGGTGGTGTGTTTTCTGAATTTGCGAGTTGTGGTTTTCGGGAACCAGAATGTTGTTAGGACCTGGGTTGCTGCTGATTCGGAGCGGCTACTTTCTGTTCGCTCTTTGGGTTTGTTATCGATCTCATCTTTGGTAGCTATGTCGATGCTTGGTTTTTCGATCTCCTCTACGGGTATGATTCGTTTTACTAGGGGGTCTGATGTGGATGCCAATGCGGCCAACGCATCTGCTGAGGAGTTCTCTCCTCGTGGGATTCTTGTTAGCTCAAATTTGCTGAACTGTTTGGTGAGGCTTTGTACGACTTCGAGGTATGCCCCCATTCTTTCGTCCCTTGTTTCATACTCCCCATGGAACTGGCTAGCTACCAGCTGTGAGTCACTGTAGGCGTTCAGCTCTCGGATTCCGAGGCTTAGGGCGAGTCTTAATCCTGCGATCAGTGCTTCATATTCGGCCTCGTTATTTGAAGCATTAAATCCGAGCCTGTAGGATTGCTCGATGGTTTCTCCGGCTGATGAGGTCAACCATAGGCCGATTCCGGAACCTTGTTTTGATGAGGCTCCGTCGACATGCAGGCTCCATTCCGGAGTTTCGGCTCTCGGGTCTAGTTGTTCGGACGATAGTTCGATAATAAACTCAGCGAGGACCTGAGCTTTTATGGCTACTCTAGGTCTATATTCGATGTCGTATTCGCTGAGCTCTATGGCCCACTTAGCCAATCGTCCCGATTGGCTAGTGCTGTGCAGAATCGTGCGTATTGGTTGTGAGGTCATTACCACGATCGTGTGTGATTGGAAGTAAGGTCGTAGCTTTCTGGCGGCTGTTACAACCGCCAGAGCTAACTTCTCCATAGCAGGGTATCTGGTCTCGACGTCTATTAGGCTTTTGCTCGTGTAATAGACGGGTCTTTGCTCGTTCTGTTCCTCTCGTACCAATACGCCACTCACCGCAGCAGTTGATACAGCGAGGTATAGGTACAGGGGTTCTCCTGTTACTGGTTTGGATAGGATCGGGGGCTCGGAGAGGTAAGCTTTCAGTTGTTTGAAAGCTTCCTCGCATTTCTCGTCCCATAGGAACTTCTTATTATTTTTTAGAAGTTTGTAGAACGGGAGGCATTTATCGGTGGACTTAGATATAAATCGATTCAAGGCTGCGATTCGTATAGTCAATCTTTGTACCTCCCTGGTTGTCTTGGGTGACGGCATTTCCAAAAAGGTCGTTATCTGTTTTGGGTTGGCTTCGATACCTCTTTCGGTGACGAGGTAACCGAGAAATTCGCCCGAAGGCACCCCAAAGGTGCATTTTGCGGGGTTTAATTTCATATCGTATTTGTTGAGGACATCGAAGCATTCTTTTAGGTGGGAAATGTGATTTTCCCCAGCTGAGGATTTGACCAGCATGTCATCGATGTATACTTCCATGGTTTTTCCGAGCTGTCCAGCGAACATTTTGTTCACAAGCCTTTGATAGGTAGCTCCGGCGTTTTTTAATCCGAACGGCATTACCTTGTAGCAGTACGTCCCGCGTTCGGTTATGAATGCAGTTTTCTCTTGATCCTCAGGATTCATCATTATTTGATTATATCCCGAGAAGGCATCCATAAAGGACAAGAGCTGATGGCCAGCTGTCGCCTCGACGAGGCGATCGATGTGAGGTAATGGGAAGCTGTCTTTTGGGCAAACCTTGTTTAGGTCGGTGAAATCTACACAGATCCTCCACTTCCCGTTTTTCTTTTTCACTACTACGGGGTTAGCTAGCCAATCGGGGTAGTGTACTTCTCGGATGGACCCTGCTTTCGTCAGTCGATCTACTTCATCGTTGACAGCTTGGGCCTTCTCGAGGCCTAGCTTACGGCGTTTTTGTTTGATCGGTTTGAAAGTAGGATCTACATTAAGCTTGTGAGTTGTGACACTTGGGTCTATGCCCTTCATGTCACTGGTGGTCCATGCGAATGTTTTAACGTTGTTTTTCAAGAAGTCAATTAATTCCTTCTTCATTTCGAGAGGTAGCTCCGATCCGATGTTCACTTGTTTCTCGGGATCGGAATCGTCAATGCTAACTCGTTCGGTTAGATTCCTAGGAGGACCTCGAATATTTTGTTGCACCTCTCGGCCTTCCTGGATCTGTAATTGCTATTGGGGTGATTCTTTGAGGATTCCAAATCCTCCCAAGTAACAGATCCTGGAGATCTTCTGGCTACCTCGTACGGTGGTTATTCCGTCAGGTGTTGGAAATTTCACGCATTGGTGGTAAGTGGAGGCTACTGCCTTCATCTTGTGGATCCAGGGTCTTCCTAGGATCGCATGGAATGGAGAGGGCTTATCGATGACTACAAAATTGGTCATTTTCATAATTCCTCCAGCTATGACCGGGAGCTTAATAGTTCCCAATGGGGTGACTGTTTCCCCGGGGAAGCCTACGAGGTTAGCTTTTTGACCAATAATTTCATAGTCATCTATTTCCATTCCTTTCAGGGCGTTATAGAAGATAAGGTCGACTGAGCTTCCGGTGTCGATCATTAGCTTAGGCACCTTGTAACCTGCTATGTTCAGGGTGACGATTAGGGCATCATCGTGAGGTCTGTCGAGATCTGATGTCTCGCTTTCCCAGAAAGAAATCTTAGTGTTGGATTCGGGATTGGGAGGTTTAGATTGGGTATTAGAAATAGCCTTCCGCACATGGCTCTTGATCGAATTAACTGAGTCTTGACATATATCGGAGCCTCCGAGGATATAATCCACTCTTGAGCTAGGGCTCGAATGAGGCGGTGGTTTGCTCAAAAGGGGCTCGATTTGTACACTCTTTCCTTGGGGAAATTTCCCAAGAATCATGTCGACTCTTTTCTTGGGAGCTGGCGGTGGCGAATCTGTTTCCTTCTCAGGTGACCTTTCACGTTTTGGAGAGGTGTCTCTGGGACCTCTTTTCTGGTGAGGAGGTGGTTTTTTGAGTTCCACGTTTTTCAGTTCCCCAGCTACGAACTTAGCTGCCAACTGTCGTTGGAGGTCCCAGCATTCCTCGGTTGAATGTCCTTTTCGATCATGGTAAGAACAGTGTTTGTTCTCATCGTAGCCTTTCGACCAGGGGGTTTTGCTTGTCGCGGCAACGGGTTTTTCCTGTTGAACTTCCTCGACAGCGTAAGAATGTTCTCCCTGGGTCTGATTATTTCGGGAGCTCCCTCTTCTAGAGGATCCTTTTGCTTCCGAGGTTTCGCCTTTCGGGTGGTTCTGGGATTTCTTATGGATTTTATCCAATAGAGTTGTTTCCTCCTCCAAGGTAACGTATCTCGATGCTTTGTGAAGAGCATCATCGATAGTTGGGGGAGGGTTAAGCGTTAGCTCGGACCAGTATTCCGATTTGTACCAGAGGCTTCTTCTAAGGGCTTCGATGGCGACTTGATCGTTGGGGTTCGAGAGTTTAGTTCGGACTGCTCTGAATTTCTCAATGTAGGTCCGTAATGAATCTCCCATTCCTTGTCTGATTTTCCAGAGGTCAGCCTCGGAAGCTTGTTTGAGGATATGGGTCGAGTATTGTTTCATGAAGGCGTTGGTGAGCTGGTCAAAGTTATCTATTGAATTTGGCACGAGGCTTGAAAACCATTCTAGGGCTGTTCCGACTAGGTTCTCAGCAAAAGTTCTGCAATAACCTGCTTCGCACTCTTCTCTCGTGAAGTGAGCTTTCACTATAGCTAAGCGGAAGGCTCTTAAATGAGCCTTTGGGTCTGAGGTCCCGTCATATTCGGGGATCCTAATTTTCCGGGTATCTCTTATGTGGAAGTTAGCGATTTTGTTTGTGAATGGGGTTCCACGGGTTTCCTCAATCAGGCTCTCGATTTCGGGAGCTGAGCTTGTTGCTTTGTGTACTTGAGCGTTCAACTTTTGGAGAGCTGCGTGAGTTTGCTCCATGTACCGGCGGATAGCCTCGGGTCCTTCTAGAGGAAGGACGGTTGGGTCGTCGAGGTGAATTTGATGAGGAAATTCCCGATGGAGTCGAGCGTCGTCGTTTTCCCAAGCGTTGGGTGAGCTAAATGGCTCACTAACTCTAGGGTCACTTCGAGGGACGCGACCTGGGGGGTGAGCTGTAGGGTCAGCTTCTGTCCTCGGGTGGATTTCTCGATTAGGGACTACGCTCCCATTTTGGTGGGCTGGAGCCGGTGTTCTTCCCCTGGGAGGGAAAAGCATTCCTTCTCCAGACCTGAGAACTGGTGGTGGAGGCGGTAATCGTATGCTCTGTTCGGGAACCCTATTGGGTGTAGAGCTTGTCGTCGCTACGTTATTTCCCATAGTGCTAGTTACAGGTGGACTGAATACTGGGGTTGTCCCAGTATGAGGTGTCTGGGGAGTGTGTTCTTGCCCATCACGAGCAGTGCTGTTTGGGGAAAAATCCAGGCGTCCGCGAGGGAAGGTGGATTCGGTCAGTCGGTCTCGGAAGGTGACTCCCGATCCTTGTCGTTGCGACAGATGAGTTGTCTCGGTTAGAGATCTAGTCACTTCCTCGAACCGTTGCTGTCGAGCATTTAGCTGCTGCATCGTGCGCTCATTATCCTGAGCTCTTTCTACCAGTTGTACCATCATTCGACGTATCTCAGATAGCTGAGCTTCCGAATGATTCGGAATAGGTTGACGCTGTAGATTTTCGGGGTGTGTGACCCCCGAGTTGTTTCCACCGGAAGACCTTGGGTTGGTCATTCCAGTTTGATCCGGTTGAGCGTTAGCTGGAGGCTGTTGCTCGGATCGGTGATCGGCGGATCGAAGTTCTGGATTCTGGGGATCCGAATCTCTCCTGTTTGGTGAGCCGTCGATCTGGATCACGGGATCAGGAATGGATGGGCTCATGGCTTGGTTGGATGGATTCATTCTTAAGTTACGGAGTGAAGGATTCAATTATCTACGTCCCCACAGACGGCGCCAAGATGTGAGGGATAAAACTCACTATTTAGTTTTAGATTAGATTCAGGTTGGGGAAAGACAATCGTGGGCTGAATCCTTTTAGTATTTAAAGAATGAATAATATTGTATTGATGAATAAGGGTTACAAAGATGATTAAGGTGAATACAAAGAAATCTCTAATGATTTTGGACGATAATGACCGTGAAAATTCGTCCCTTTAACTCGTAGACCCCTCTCCTTTAAATAGCCTTAGGTCACTTTTAACTTCTCCTGATCAGGCTCCGAGATTTCCTCCGTCAGTTGCGGGATTCGCAACAGCTGCCTTTTGACCGAATCACACACCTCCATTTCCGTTTCCTGGGCTGTCTTATTAAGCTTCCCTCGAGGGGAGCTGAACCTCATCCTCGTGACCTCTCTTTTGTGACCTCTTTCATCGGAATCCTTGGAAGCAGCCTCCGTCCTTAGGTGAGCTCTATTCTCTTCGGAAAAGATAATTCTCGCGTGGCCCATTATCGAGTTTGTTTAATTGACCCTATGATTTCAG
This sequence comes from Moricandia arvensis, assembly GCA_905132765.1. Lineage (NCBI taxonomy): Eukaryota > Viridiplantae > Streptophyta > Magnoliopsida > Brassicales > Brassicaceae > Moricandia > Moricandia arvensis. Next base: position 37,809 of record CAJHQP010000544.1, on the reverse strand, counting down.
CTAACAGGCCATATTTGGGCCCAACAGGTACTTACAGCTCTATTCGAGACATTTCAGGTACAAAAGAGGTTGTGGAACTTTGGAGGGAAACATGAAGAACTGGAGAAATTTGAATTCTGTCCCGGAGAACAACCCCAGAGATCAAGCAGAGCCTTGATTACCCGCAGAGATATTTTAGGAAACTGCAGATTCTCTTGGGATTTACCCTAATTTTATTTTCCTCTCCTTCCAGCCGCCACAAAAACCCTATAAAGGAGAGACACGACCATTATCACAAAAAAAACTCTTTCAGCTCAGATTTATTTCATATGTTTCAGTAAAAACTTGTTTGGATTCAATACTTTGTAAGGGAGAAATGAATCTTCACCTTGTTAAAGGGTCAAGGGTGACCCTACAATGACCTTGACACCTCGCATGTGTGATGAGAACTCCATTGAGTATGGGGTAAAGTGCAAAGGCTCATCTAAACCATTCTCTAAAGTCAGAGTGATTCTCACACATGAGCTGAAAGAGAAAGGGGAAGCCGCTGTAAAAGGGTTGTTGAGTAAGAGTTTTGAAGCTGAATATGTCTGATTGTGGAGCTTGTTTTGGAACAAGCACTCATGCTCAACCTGACTGAACCCTATCACCAAGTCAAGCTAATGACTTAAACTAAGCGCTTGGTGGGAGGCAACCCACTGGTAAGTGTGTATATAATTTAGGTTTTCATTGTTTCTGATTTTTGTTTTTGCTTTTATTAGTTTCAGCATTAAACAAGAAAAACCCGAGTTACCACATTTGGAGAACAAGGCAACTCGGAGAACAAGGTGACCCTGTTCTCTGAGGTTGTTCCCTGCCAGGTAAGTGACTCGAAAAAAAAGGGTGGTCTTCCTTGATTGTATTTCACACCAGAGACGATATGAAGTAAGTCTGAGGGAGGCACTTATCGAGTCTGCTGTGATTTATTGAGTCAGTCCAACTTTTTGGGAACTAGGACTCTATTTTTAACCACTGTGTGCTTTTAGTTATCTTATCCAGTGACCTTAGTAGTGACGAAAGACCTACACTTGGACCTGGAACACCCTGACATCATCACTTTGTTCTCCAGAAGCCCTCTGCTTGTAATGGTATACCTGTATAACTTAACTCCATCTAACTTGAGCCTAATTTTGACTGAAATGCTTAGAATGATCAGCACTAGAGCAGGGAAACGAGATCACACTCAGGACTTCTTATCCTTTCATCCATCTTGTTGTTCCTGAGTGGCTGGCTCATTTTTAGCTGGTTCCCACCCTAAAACCCATAACCTTTATTCCACCTTCATGCACTTTGTTATTCTAATCGTCATATGTGTAGAATTGTGCAAAAAGGTCGGAGAGGAAAGGATCAACGCAGCCCTAACTCGTTTTTGCTGCGTCAAACCACTGATCAAGGGTGAAGAGAACAAGTCAAAAGGATCAAGGGTGAAGAGAACATGCAGTCGATAAGAACAAGCTAATCAGAAAGACCATCCGACTGTTCTCTGAAGTAAAGAGCAAAGAAACCTAGAAAATCAAAAGAAGGGCATCAGAACCATCAGAGGCACCAAACATGTTTGTAAATACCCTCTCTCATCATCATAAAAAAAAAACGTTATTTATTCCCATTGATGATTGAGAGAGGAAGATATAATTCAGAAACAGTGTCTCTGATTGGGGAAAACATATCGGCGGGGAACAAGTTTGAGAGATCAAGGTGGAGAGAATAAGCAAAACGAGTTAGGCTGCGGAGATCAATGGATCCATCCTCTCTTACAACTTTGTGTATCCCCTACATTCCTCTACAGAAAATGGTAACCACTGAAACTTGTAGCCTGTCTAGTGCTGTGATAAGATATGCTTATGTCACTCTTAATTTGAATATAAGGAGTTTTGTTAGAAAGGTGTAACATTGCAGGTTTGACACACAGAGTATGGAGCCGATTTTGAACAGCAGTCAGGGGTGTTCTGGTAAGGGTGTGCGGTCCTAGATGTAACTTGTATGGTTCAGAGATTTGTGGTTAAATAATGGTTATTGAGAATAGGAGAGTTCCCACACCTTGAGTCATGTCTAACATGTTCTAATGTTTGAAATTGTTTGAGGACAAACAAAGATCTAAGTCTGGGGGAATTTGATATAATGTGTTTTTAACATACTTTGGTTGTGATTTATTGATCTTTCTCATGCAATTGTAGGGTACTTACAGCTCTATTCGAGACATTTCAGGTACAAAAGAGGTTGTGGAACTTTGGAGGGAAACATGAAGAAAAAGGAGAAATTTGAATTCTGTCCCGGAGAACAACCTCAGAGATCAAGCAGAGCCTTGATCACCCGCGAAGATATTTTAGGAACTGCAGATTCTCTTGAGATTTACCCTAATTTTATTTCCCTCTCCTTCCAGCCGCCACAAAAGCCCTATAAAGGAGAGACACAACCATTATCACAAAAAAACTCTTCCAGCTCAGATTTATTTCATATTTTTCAGTAAAAACTTGTTTGGATTCAATACTTTGTAAGGGAGAAAGGAATATTCACCTTGTTCTCGCGATTAGAGAAGATTTCTTGAACCCTACTTTTACTTTTTGATTTCGATTTATGGAGTATTATTCAGTATTTCTTACTGTGTTTATTGCCATGATTGCTGAGTAGTCGATCTTGTTAGTTTAGGATGTTAGGGTGTTGGATTCATTAAGCTATACACAAATAAGTTGTATGTTCATTGATAGCCTTTATTCTAAACTTAACTTAATGCTAACATGAATCTGATCATTTTATGTTAGATCTAGGGTTTCATCTATTCATTAACCGTGTTGTAGATTGCCTGATCTGTTTAGAATAAGTATTATATCCCTAATCAGTGAAAGTAGATATTAGGGTGTAATATGAACTGAGTAGGCTTGATCGTTACTGTTCATAGACAGAACTCGGAACAAGCGACATCTTAGTCTCCGGGACTGTTCTCTGAAAGGAACAAGCGCCACGACAGTGGGCTGTTCTAGCCATTGATCTATGTTCTGGGCTCGTTCTTAATTCAAACTTGAATAATTGTGTGGCTTAATGATATCTAACACCCGTTTAATCACCCTAGGCTAGCTTTTCTCCAATTTTAAAACAGCTCAAACCGTACCTTGATCTCTGCTATTTTTACCTTGTTCTCTGTTAAATCTGAAAGTTTTAGCTAAGAATTTAGAACTCTTAAGATATAGTGTAAAACGGTCCTCTGGAATTGAATCTCAAATACTACAACTACAACTGTTAACTTGACAGTAGCAAGATCCGATTTTTAGTGTATCATATCCTCACTCGAAAATCCCAGCCTTCTCCATTGCCTCACTACTTTCTTTATATACGCTTGTTTTAGGATCTCGTATCTCCTTTCTCTTGATCTCGCATCTCTTCTTTCCTTGATTCACGCATGCGTATCTTTGCCACGAATATTAATATCCCAACAATTTACTTCTTAATCCTCAAACTCTTGAGCTTACAAGGTCAATGTATGTTAAAGCAGATTTTTGAAAGTTCATGTATGAAAATTGAATTTTGTACTAGTTGATGTATGTTTCGCACATGTAACATGTTTATGTATTGACTGGGACCGTTGGCTCATGTTGATGTAGGAATTGACAAATTTCCCCTTATGTCTACTTAAATTACATATTATCTATCTTTAACACAAGTGTTCATGTCGAACTCTACAAAATGATAGAGAGATAAAGACATCTTGTCTTATTGCTTTTCCCTACTCTAATTGTTGATAAACTATGAGGTCTTACCTTTAATATATTGTCAGATAAGTATACGCCAATATGTGTTGTTAGTTATTTTGATAGCAACATGAGAGATGGATTGTGTGGCTTTTGAATATATTTCAATTAGTGATGACTCCATAGATCTTATTGCTCCAGTTGATGGTTCTTTCTTTCAATGGTATTATTTGGGTATTGAAGCATATCATTATATAAGGTGTTTGCATTCATAGCTGTATACTTTAGTGGGAATTGTCAACTTACTTTTCAGTGGTGGATCAAACTATATATCGTTCATATTATTGTGGGCGAATAGCTTAGGTGGGCATGTGACCTTATGGGTGTGTGTGGCCTTGTGGGCATATGTCTTTCAGGTACATGGTTGTATATTTTATTAGACTTTAGTCTAAAAAGTGCATGATTGGACCATATGGAAAACTTGTTGATATGATTCATGGGCATGCTGTCATTTGGCTTATGAGCAGGAAATCATGCCTGAGCCAATAGGTAAACTCGAGTAGTACTATTGTGAGTAGAGGATTTGATATGGTTGGGAGTGAACACATAGATCAGCCTATTATGTGCTTGTCGACGAAAATGATTTTTTTTTGGTCCGTCGTGCTGCCTTGGCGGCTGTTTTTTTTTTGAAGAAAAGCTATGTTGAATGAGTTGGACTAACTAGGGCTTCTCAGGGCTTCTCTCTCCTCTCTTTAGAGAGAGATTTCCTCTCCAACTCTATATTTCTTACCAAATTTCGATCTTTCAGAGAAATAAAGGATGGATTGAACTTTTTGTTTGTGATACAATCTTTGATCATATAGATCGATTTCTGTTTATGTTTAGCAGATCTAGTCCTCGCAATGGCGATTTTGTTTCCAGTTCTGTTCGGACCTTATACCCTCTTTCGGATCTTCTTTTATATTTCGTTTAGCTCATGCATGAATCATCTTTCTCCGGTTATCCTCCATCCTTCTTTACTATGAGTATAATTCTCACTCTCTTTCAAAGAGGTATGTTTATCATACGAGTGAGTTTCTCGAATGAAGAGAGTATGAAGTTATTGAATTTTATTCAATCGATGGTTGAGGGATTTAATAGAGTTTGCATCTAAATTAAAGATGGCCCAACAAAAAATCTCCTCGAAACCGATTGAGTTCTTCCTTGAAGTTAATCACCGGCGGTCGTATGGGATCATGGTTTGAGTGAAGCGGATGATAGCGGAAGATCGAGATTAAAAGGTATAAATCATACAGAGTTGATGTTAAGGCAAAGAAGAAAAACGTAACCGGTGGTATCACGATCAGAAAGTTATCGGAGTAGTGAGCAAGAAGATCACCGGTGAAGTTGGATTTCCAATGATGCATGAATCTGTTTTGACACGTGTTTTGCTTTTCTTGTAATATATCAACATGTATAATTGTATTATTTCATCTTTTGGGTAATTAATAAAACAGAAAGTCGACAAAAAAAAAGAATGAGTTGGACTAACTGAAATCCTCTTCTTAGTATTAAAAATCTTAGAGTCACAAAATTATGCATATCTGGTAACACTAAAAATTATGTATATTCTTAAAATAGTCTTAAATATTAGAATATTTTATTTAAGAAGATTCATTTTTATCCAAATTGATTACCTAAGATTTAGCAAGAACTCGCCATCTTCCTCTCTAACTATCGTTAAAATTTTAAAATTTAATATTTTATAAGAAAAATCAATGTAGTTTTCTTCATTTCATTTGCTTAACATCATAGTTCAATTTTTTGAAAATTTATCTTGGGCTTTGGCCCAATAACTAAACTCGGGCCACATTTGAAAATTTCGTAAGACTTGGAGGGCTTAAGTCGAGATCTTTATAAGAGGGAACTAGGGTTTTAAGGCTCATTACTCACTCGCAGTCCTCATCTGTGAAGCTTCGCAGCCGGAGATCCCAGGTTCGTCTATCATCCTAATCTAGAGGAAAATGTATTTTTGACTTAAAGAGGAGTTTTAGGATTTACATTGTTTATCTCATTAGACACTTTTGAAACCCCCCCCCCCCCCGAATCTGTACTTGCTCTGATGGGTTTGTTTTGTTCAACACTGAGGTTAGAAGGAGAAGAATGTCTCACAGAAAGTTTGAGCATCCGAGACACGGTTCTCTCGGTTTCCTTCCAAGGAAGAGAGCTAACCGTCACAGAGGAAAAGGTAATCCCTACTTAGATTTTCACTATCTTTAGTGCTTTTACTTACATATGAATCCAAATACAGTGAAGGCTTTCCCTGAGGATGACCAATCCAAGCCTTGCAAGTTCACTGCTTTCATGGGTTACAAAGCTGGTATGACCCACATTGTCAGAGATGTCGAAAAACCTGGTTCCAGTAAGTTTATTTGTTTTTATTACCAAATCTATATCTTGTTGTAGAGCTTATCTGGTTTCCATAAAATCCTTAAACTTTGTTATGTAGAGCTTCACAAGAAGGAGACATGTGAGGCTGTTACCATCATTGAGACACCTGCTATGGTTGTTGTTGGAGTTGTTGCCTATGTCAAGACTCCACGTGGTCTGCGATCATTGAACACTGTCTGGGATCAGCATTTGAGTGAGGAGGTTAGGAGAAGGTTCTACAAGAACTGGGCTAAGTCCAAGAAGAAGGCTTTCACAGGGTACACCAAGCAATACGAAAGTGAGGAAGGCAAGAAGAGCATTCAGGCTTAGCTTGAGAAGATGAAGAAGTATGGAACTGTTATCGGTGTCTTGGCCCACACTCAGATCAGGAAGATGAAGGGATTGAAGCAGAAGAAAGCTCACATGATGGAGATCCAGATCAACGGTGGCACCATTTCTGAGAAAGTTGACTTTGCCTACAGTTTCTTTGAGAAGCAGATCCCAATCGATGCTGTTTTCCAGAAGGATGAAATGATTGATGTGATTGGTGTGACCAAGGGTAAAGGTTACGAAGGTGTTGTTACCCGTTAGGGTGTTACAAGGCTTCCACGTAAGACTCACAGGGGTCTGCGTAAGGTTGCTTGTATTGGTGCCTGGCATCCTGCTAGAGTCTCTTACACTGTCGCAAGAGCTGGTCAGAACGGTTACCATCACCGTACTGAGTTGAACAAGAAGATTTACAGGTTGGGCAAGTTTGGTCAGGAGATGCACACAGCCATGACTGAATAAGACAGGTTCGTACATGTTGTCTTTTACTTTCTTTTTTCTTCTGTATTGTTATGTAACTGATTATCATGATGATGATGGATAGGACCGAGAAGGATGTGACTCCAATGGGAGGATTCGCACACTATGGTGTGGTGAAGGATGACTACTTGATGATCAAGGTATGCTGCATGGGTCCAAAGAAGAGGGTTGTGACTCTGAGACAGTCACTGCTTACACAGACCTCCCGACTTGCCATGGAGCAGATCAATCTCAAGTTCATCGACGCATCCTCAAAGATGGGCCATGGTGAATTCCAGACAACCCTGGAGAAGAACAAGTTCTATGGTCGTGCCAATGCCAAAGCTTAAGCCAGTTTCTCTCTCTCCTATTAGCTATTTCCTTGAAAGATACTCTTTTAAACTACTTTGATCTTAGAGATGTTACTTTCCTTTAAACAAACTTAAGCAGTGTTTTGTTCTGATAATTTTCTATATTGGGTTGCTTTTGTTCTATCGTCTTTATCTCAAAATAAACAATGGTAACAATCTCTTACCGAATTACAACTGATAAACTTTAGCACGTTAGTTTCTGGTCATGTTTAATCTATTAGATCTCTTCCTCATTGAATAATCATGCACGGGCTAGGATTAAGATTAAATGAAGAATTGCTCTCCTGTAATTAAATAAAACATCACTTTTGAATTAAATAAAACATCAAAGAAAAATGACAAAGACAAATTTTTGTTAGGATTAAGATTAAATGAAGAATTGCTCTCCTGTAATTAAATAAAACATCACTTTTGAATTAAATAAAACATCAAAGAAAAATGACAAAAACAAATTTTTGTTAAACAATTAGAAGACTATTCTACTCTGTGCCTATAAACATATAAATAAAAAGTAAATTTGTAGAGTTTTAAATTATATGTTTTCAAATTCAAGTCTTTTATAATTTTTTTTCAAAGTTCTTTTTTTCAAAATTTTGTTTTTCAAAATTTTAAAAATTTCATTTTTGAAATTTTAAAAATTTTATTTTTGTAATTTAAAAATACTTTTAATTTTTTTTAACATATATTTAATATTTATTTATTTTAAATAATTTAAACCTCACCTCTCCTTCTCTTCAAAACTTCATCCCTTAACTTTAAATTTTAATTTAGATTATTTAACTATAGAAATATAAATGTATATTTACCTTTAGTAAAACTTCTTTTTGATCACTTTTTCTTTTTGCTTTCAAACTCTTTTGATGAAAAGAAAATACCAAAACCGACCACAAAAACAAAAAAAAAATTATCATATCACATTAACTTTTTGCTTTACTCTCCCAATGTTCCCGTCCAATCAGGCTACACTGATTACAGTCCAACTGAATACACTATACATATCTAATTTGGAAGAGTAAGATTTAGCTTTCGTTTCTATTTCCACAACACAACCAAGTTGTGCAATATGAGAGTAGCGAGAACTTACATTAACAGATAGTGAGACGGATGAAGTTTCAACTTACCTTCTTTTAAAGAATCCAAATTGAGTCTTGGAGAGACACAAGTGTTGGGTCCACGAAACTCTTGAAGCTCTCTCCCAAAACATGGAGTGATCAAAACTGAGATTTTCCACTAATCTAAATATGTACCTCCACTTTTTATAGTATAGAGATGTTGAATCTCTTTGTTTTTCTGAAGTAAGGACAATTTGATGCCCGTAATTTTCTTGGGAAGCGAGCTGATTGTTGGGTTTTTTTAGATGAGGAAAATCTAATGAATTTTATTAGAGATAACTAAATTTGGTGTTGAAACATTGATATTAGTCTATAAGATTATTATTGGGCCTTAGAATTAGTAAGATATTATATAAAGTCTCTTAACCTAATTGTGTGGTTTAGAAGACATAACACAAGAAAGAAGATTAGACAATAGAGAGAAAATGAGGCATAATTTCGTCTGAGTTTGTTAAGGTAGATTTGGAGGGTCCAACGGATCCTGATTGGGCTGATATTTTATGGGAAGCTTTTTCAGTCAGCATATTAGAGGTTAACTGAAGCAATTTGGAATTCAACGGTTGGATCTTCTGTTGTCTGGGTTTTATTGAAGTTGGTCATCATAGTTTTTCAGTAGTGTTGTCTTGAGGATTTGGTAAATCCGACGGTTAGATCTTCTCTGATTGAGCTGAAATTTGGCATAACTGTTTTTGACTTGTTTATGTTGGATTTGTATGATGAGATTAGTTTGTGGTTGCCACAATCTTGTGAGTTTAGGTCATTTTGTTGTTGCTGGTTTGAAGCTTTGTGTTGCTCTCTTGTTGTTGTTGTTCTTGTATTGGAGATAGCTCTTTGTAATTAGAGTATATGTTCTGTTTCAGGTTGTTGAACATGTAGGACATGATTGTACTCATACTCATTTATATAGTGGATTTTTGTGGACTACAATCTTGTGATTTTTTCCTCTTACATCGAGAAGGTTTTCCACGTAAAAAGTTATTGCCTCATTTAGTTTCTGTGTATATTCCTCACAGTTTCACACAAAGAAAGTGGGAACACGATCTCGTTAGTAGTTTCCGCTATGTCGAGTGTGTTCTCCCCCCCCCCAAACAAAATGGTATCAGAGCTACCGATTTAAAGCTTTGGGTTGTGCTTGGCTTGGCAGCGAGTCTTGATCTAGTGGTTGAGAAAATGGATGTGAAAACTGTTTTCTTTCATGGTGATTTGGAGGAAGACATCCACATGGAACAACTAGAAGGCTATGTGAAAATGACAATAAAAATTTAGTTTGCCGCTTGAAAAAAAAAAGGTTTATGGATTGAAGCAAGCACTGAGACAGTGGTACATGAAGTTCAAATCTGTTATAGAGGAGCATGGTTATGCAAAAATTGATTCTGACCATTATGTATTTGTGAAGGTGTTTGGTGATGATGATTTTATCATCTTGTTGATCTATGTTGATAATATGTTGATTGTGGATATAAACCTTGACAAAGGAGCTGAAAGAGCAGTTGAGCATGTCTTTTGCCATGAAAGATATGGGTCCAGCGAAACAAATTCTCGGTATGGAGATTGTTTGAGATAGAGGTAAGAAGCTGATTCACTTGCCTCAGGAGGAGTACATTGAAAAAATACCTAAACAATTTCATATGGACAAGTATAAAGTGGTGAGTACTCCTCTTACTCCACATCTAAGACTGAGCAGTCAACAGAGTCCGAAGACATACGGAGAAAAAGAAAATATGGTGAGAGTGCCATATGCTTATGCAGTGGATAGTTTAATGTACGCCATGGTATGTACAAGACCGAATTTAGCTTATGCCGTTGGAGTTGCCTTTTAGTATTCTCAACGCAAATTGATCTTATAAAAAGATTTATGGATTACATGATGTAATGTTAAAATATGTAAGAAAATAGAAGATATGGAAGATTTCACAAATTTTAAGATACTGCGATGACAATTTCTTTGTTATTTGGCGAGGTGACATCACCTAAGAAGAGATAACATACTTTATTTGTATAGAAGATAACCATTAAATGTTTTAACCGTTAAATCAACACAAACAAATTTAATCCAAGGAACCAACAAGTTTAAGAAAAAAAAGAGTGCAGTAAAGTCCAAACAAGAAGCAGAGACGTTTCAGCTAAACAAACACACATTCATAATCCTCACCATACCCAAATGTTATTAGAGGAGAGAGAGAAGAGGGAGAGGCATTTGCCGACTTTAAATTGTCTGTAGCTGAGAGAAGGAGATTCTGATAATCGAACCGCCTAGAGAGGTCGCGTGCTTGCAAACCAGTGCTTCCGCAGCTTCCTCCTCGTTCTCAAACTGCACCAGAGCTTGCTTTTTCCCGTTCATCTCAAACACTTTTGTGTTGACTATCGCCCCATGCTCTTGGACATGGTTCACCACTTCTTCCTCTGTCACGTCTTGCGGAAGAGTCGACAAGTGAATCATCCTGGTAGGGGAGCAGCAATATCGGTAGTTCTTTGCAGCATTGCGGTTGAAGCGGTTCAGGTTCGAGTTTACATAGTCATGCGAGTCTGTACCTGGTGTTATATTTGGATGCTTCGAGTAGTTTACCTCTAGCCGCTTACCAAACAGCATTGCTCCCTGCAAGAAACACAATATTTTTTTACATCGTCAATCTTCTTCTTAAACTCAAAACTTATCCCAACTACAGACCTTGAGGAAATGTACTGCAAGTTCAGCTTGGAAACCATCTCCCATTTGGACAAGGGCGTGGTCAGGTTTGTTTCGAAGAAGCTTTATCCTCACAATGTTCCCGTAAAGAGAAAACAGATTGAACAGCTTATCCTCATCAACACTCTGAAACAAAATGAATCTTGTAAGCCCGGAAAATAGTGTAAGAAAACTTAACTTGTCTAAAAAGCAAATCGGTAATGACCAGCTTACATCTGTATTAAGATTAGAGACAAGGATTGTACACCTATCATTTGTGCCAGTTATACCCGGAGGCAAGCCACCGCCAAAGGCAGCTGCAATCGCAGATGTGTTTGCCATCTAAGTAAACAGCAAATGCATGAGATTAAATATGTGCATAATCACTAAAAAAGAAATGACATATCCACCAATCAATAGAGACGCAGAACACATTTGAGAAGAAGTATTCTGGCGAAATCTTTGAGCAAAAGAGTTGCTAAAAGCGTGTATCATGAGCTTTTAGCATTACCCACCTGAGGATATGCCACTGCAAAATAGAAAAATATGAATTAGCAAAAGACCACAGTATAGAAGAACATATAAAATTACAATCATGTAAGACACATACCTCCTGCATCACCATAGCCAGGCTGCAAGGAAGAAAAAAACAACAGAACATTAACAAAGGATACAAAACATAAGTGATTTATTGGAAGCAGGTCATACATGAGGTAGACGTCCTTTTTGTTCTGATGGCAGATTTGGATTTGTATAATCCCTATTAAAGGCCAAATGAAATCAGTCATATGAACACAGCAAGATAACATCAAACTGTAACATAATGAATACCTAGATCGATCGTTGTTGTAATTTACTTGCAGCTCCTCAAGGCTGAAAATGAAAGACCAGTCAATACTAAATGTAGAGACAATGTAACAATTAAATGGCTTGAAAAGAATATGCAAGCAAGCAGAGCATACTTTGAGAACTGGATATCCAACTGACAACACCCGTCATATATGTTACGACCCTGCCACAAAGAAGATAACATATATTTATTTCGTTAATTAAGAAAAAAAAGTAAGACAGACAAAGAAATGTTAATGGAAATGCACCTGTAGAGCAGTTCTAGCAGAGGCAGCACATTGTTGTGCCTGATACTGTATAAGAGCTTGAAAACCTATAAACAAAGTTCAAGTTAAAGATGATCAAAATCAATATTTGTATAAAAGGAGAGCAATAGCATGAAACCCACAAACAAAGTAGAAAGTAATTGTCTAGCAAACAGCGAACAGAAGAGGGAGAAAAGAAGGAGACGGAGAAGCTGACCAGCAGACTTCTGGAAAGTAACGATCTTCTCCACAAATCCATAGGGAGAAAAAACTTGATGCAGGACGTCAACAGTAATTGGATAAAGCATGTGATGGACAGTGACCAAGAGAATACGATTCGGCTGCACACCCACCAGGATAAGAAGATAGAAAGAAAAGAAGAGGAGTGAACAGAAGAGAAGGTTATGACACCAAACATTCTTAAAATTCTCTATAAAAAAGAATTACAAACCTCATCTTCACGTCCATGGATATTCTGCTCGGCCGTTGTCAATTCTTGGTGAGACGAGAATTGGATATAAACATTCCTACCTCTAAACGTTTTTGAATAAAGTTTAGCGGTGCAAAGAAGAGGAATATGAAGGAGAAGAGGACTCTGTATCAAACAAACCTTATGGTAGGCTGCACATTAGTGAAGAATTGAAGAGCAGTGATTGCTGAAGCAACATCTTGCATCTGGAGCAGAGCCTAAGTAGAGAGAAAATAAAATAAAATCAAAAAGTAAGCCAATAAGTTTTTCAGACAAAGAAGAAAGAAGCATTATAGAAGTTCAGACCTGGTTCTTTGCCCTGAGCATGACGAGCTTAGTTATGACACCAAATGGTTGGAAAAGCTGAAGCAAATCATTCTGTTGAACAACAAAATTGATATATTTATTTAAAATCTCTTTTCTCATAAACTTGAAAATGATAAAAAAGAAGAAAGTTTTTTTTCTTTACTTCAGAAATCTCATGTCCAACATTACGAACATGAATGACTTTGGATGATTCCGCCATTAACAACCTGCAAACCCACAACAAAACTCAAAATCAATTTTCTGAATTCGATTTCTACCTTTGATTCGATTTCTTCCCAATGCTATATATGTTTGTAACTATCTCTCTGAAACAGAAGCAATAGAAAAATCCAAAATATTTATCTACAAACCGCCGGGAAGCGCCTGTTTTACTCAGATACAGATGAGGAGAGAGAGAGAGAGAAGGAACTTGCCTTGCGTTGCCTGCGAGAGGTAGAGGAGAGAGAGAGAGAGAGAAGAGAAGTGTAGATCGAACAAGGCCTTTTCGTCGTCAATGCTTTAACCCTATCTCTACTAATTATCTTTATATCCAAGTTCTTTTTCTCTCTCTCTCCTTTTTTTGTTTTTGCCATTTTCAACTTTACAATAAATAACCTAACCTACTCACACAAGACAAAAATACTTTATAAATTAATAAGTACACAATAAATTATGTTTTTAAATTTTTTATTTTTATAAATATAATTGATTTCACGATATTATATAATAACTAAACTTATATATTGATTTTTTTTAAAAATATTTGATGAAATTTTATGTATTAAAAATATGATAAAATATAATTAAATACATATTAAGATCAGTTCTACAAAATGAAATCAAAATATTAAAATGAACAAAAAACTAGAGATTTTGTTTATAGTTTAACACAAACAATATAATGTCTGCATATGCATATGTTAATTTTACAATTTACAATAAAGAAATAAACATTTATTATTAATTAGAAGATTTCTTTGATTTTATTTTGAGATTCTGATTGGAATCGTGGTTTTGAAAGAAGACTTATCTAGAATTCGTCTAGTAACGTCTAACATGGTCAATTGCAAAACTAATCTACACAGACTTCTTGCAACACTTCTAAAATTTCACATGATGGTATGCAAACTACAATAGAAGTCTTCTCCGAGAAAACTTATCAAGAAATCTCTTTAGAAAAGGAAAGTATCTTCAAAACTTAGGTCAATATTAAAATTTACCAACTTATCAGAGATAGAGTAGTCTTCTTTGGTCTTATCAAGAATTTTTCAAAAACAAAAGTAAACCAATATTTACAAAGAAAGTTGTCTCTAGAAGTTTGCTCTATAAAAGACTTCTTAAGAGTCTTCCTTGCCAAATTTGCAGTTGCAAAAATAATCTAAATGGAAGTCTTCTCTTAGGAGATTTCTGTAAAAGTATTCTACGTCAATGCTTATTTAACTTTCATTTTCTCTAAGTTTTAAATGACTTTTTAAGATTTTCTTGTTAGTTTATGTGTATTATTCAATATTAGGGCTTCTGAATGAAATTTATAACTTAATTGGTGATAATTATGAGGTTACAAACACTCATTTTTATTAATATTTCTACCTACGTTAATTTTTGTAAAAATTGTATTTTAAGAGTTTTAAGCAAGTTCAAGATATATTTTTAACTTTCAAAAGTGTTAAGTAACTTTATGAATATAAAAGTTATGTATTTAATGTGTTTTGTTAGATCATAAGATATACTTTTTTATCTTTTAAGAGATTTAAGTAACTTCAAAGTCTTATATATATCCATATCTAGTGTTATGAGCTTATTATTATGTTTTTGGAAATTATATTATTGAGTTATGAACTTATTGTTATGTTTGTTGTGTTGAACTTATGTCAACTGTTCTATTATTATAAGCCTCACGTTTAATTTGCACAACCAAAATCTTAACAAAAGATTTACAATGTAAATAATAGTTTATGATTACAAGAACTTGTTCTTGAGAGTGAATTAAACATTAAACAAAGATTTTTAATAGATTGGCGCAAAGTGGATATATTATTTACAATATTATATATATTTTCAAAACAAGAGTCTCCTAACCATAAAAGAGAATTAAAATTTTCAGTGAAATTTTACCGCAAATTAGAAGACTTCTAGTTCAGGGTCAAATTTCACTTAAAATTAAATTTTTTTCCTTAAATTTAAATTTTCCGTTTAATTCACGTGAATCTTTCGAGAAGTCTGCTTGAGAAGTCTGTTTATGAAGTCTGCTCGTGAAGTCTTTCGAGAAGTATGCTAAGAAGTTTTCTCAAAAGTACGCTATGAAGTATGATATATAGTCTTCAGATATGAAAAATGCATATCTGAAAAATGTTTAAAATGATTTCAACCAAAGAAAATTTTCAAAATAAGACTTCTAAGCTTAAATAAGAAGAAAATAATTACAATAAAGAAAGATATATTACTTTTTAGAAAGAAAGATAAACCCAGAAAAATAAAATTGTAAGCTATAATAATAAGAAAATAATGTTGAATATATAATTTTATTTAGATTTAGCACACAAAAACTAATTGGTGAAAAAAAATCTTATCAATTTTGACTGTTTGCTTAGTAGACTTCTCTAGAAGACTTCTCCGGAAGTCTCCAAAATTTGAAAATGACTTCAAAACAGATAAAAACTTTGAAAATATTTTTTAAAAAAAATAAAACAATCTCATCAGGTTAAATCTATATATTTTTCGAATCTAACATATAAAACACAGAAAATACATATCCAAAAATTTATAAATCTACTTAAAGTGGAAGATGAAACCATGAAATGAAAAACATGTAAAACAAAACAAAGTAGGGAGAAAGACATAAGTCAAATGAGAAATTGATATAAATGTTGGTGTTTTTAAGTTCAAAAAGATTAAAAAGAGGTTGGAGAGTTAAACAGTAAGAAACATAATATTTTTGTTGCAGCCATTTGAGAGAAACAAAGAGAATGTATATATTTTCTTTATATAAAGAGGCAAAAATTGCAATTAGATTAAATATTTTCGGTTCGAAAGACTTCTTGAAAAGTCTTCTAACATAAAATGCACTAGAAGACTTCACAGAAAGTTTTCTAAACCCTAAATTTACTATTCATCTCAAAAGACTTCCCGAGAAGTCTTTTAAACCTTAAAATCAATTAACTAACTAAATAGCAACACACACTTCATCAAATATAATATAAACTTATAAAGTGTTTAATAAATACAAAACTAAACACATATATGTCAAATTTAATTTTTAATTTTTTAAGATTCTAAATTTTAACCCTAAAAGTACAAACAATACTACAACATATGTTACCAAACCCTAAACCAATGACAATCATGACTTACAACCTATATGACTATATTCACTCATCTGAAAACAATTTTAGTAAATCTAAATTTACATAATTATAATTGTTTATAATTACACGATTTTAATTTATTCTCTATCAATCTTTTTTATAAATTATTTTAAGATTGAATACATGAGAAGACTTCGAGAGAAGTCTTTTCATATAAGACTTCACTAACTCGAGAAGACTTCGCAGAGTTATAATCGTAAAAGTGATTATATGTTTTTTTGTTCATATAGAGATGATTGTAATTTCACTAGTCTTTTGGGTCACTTTGCATTTGATTGAATTTGGGATATAATTTTGTATTTAAAATCAAAATTTAGGTCATTTTTTTTGGCAAATCCCCCCTTCATCAATAGCCGAATGTTTTTTTTAACACTAGATAACACATTACATCATCATATAATCTCTAACTCTATTACCCAATATTTTTAAATCTGTGAAAGATTTTAAAAATTAATATACCGTCCATCATACAAAATGGGTCCACATGACGAGAGAGCGGGTGTGGGAGACTCAATAGTCGTAGAGGTCAGAGCATTACAAGTGTTGTTAGAGCCAAAATCAGATGACTGTGAAGTCCTGTGTGGGCTCATACTAAATCTTAGGCGCAACGAGGACAATGTGTTCTGTGAGAGGGTTGAATTATAACATCTCAAATTGTGGTATATGGTGAAAAGTCCAAAAAAAATTGATTTGACTATCTATGTCAAAAATGCACTTATCTTTTCAGTCACTTGTCCAAAAAGAACTCACAATTAAGCATATTTTGAGCTGAAATAGTGGAATGATGGGTGACCTATCAAAAAATGATTCACGATATCATGAATTAAGGTCAAAATATAGATAAATGTTATGCAGTGATTGAAGGGTCACTAAACAACTTTTCAAGCTTTCCGATAATTAACACATCATCCAATATACGAAATGAAAGCTATGAACAAAATGAATGGGTGTGGAAAACCTATTAGCCGTGGACCAGTGACACATTAACGTTATCTATTAATTTAGCGATAAAAACCAAAACCAATCTTAATATTCTTGCATAAGTGGTTTCTCATGGTTTTATGGGACTTAGGTGTCTCTTGTGGATCAACCTTTAAGCATTCTTGGGTGTACCATGCATATCGGCGGGTTTACTATATCATTTGACATTCCGTATGGAGCTCCTAAAACCCTAAAACTTGCATAGGGTAATGCTTTAGGTTTATAACTAGGAAAACTTTCAGGTTTCATTAATGCTTTGAAAAGAGAGTTCTAGTGGTCCGAGGTACTCTTACCGAGTAACATCAACATCTCACAGTCCACAGAGGTGGACATCATGAATAATAAATAAAACGATAAAAAGAAAATATTATTGTCACTTAGGGGACATCTGATAAGATAAAAACGATATAAAGAAGACTAGCACGGCCCTTTTACGAGGATGATATGCCAAAAAAAGAAACAAGAGATTATTTTTCTCTTTATCCAATATTTTTTTCACAACTGAATCGGAAACGCCCATAGGAAAACATATTTCAAGTTTTCCTATTCTTGATCATGAACGTTTCCAAGGGAATCAAGAGCCTCAGTGCGGCTACGAACAATCCTGTGGAAAACGTCTCTAACTTTCCTTTCGAAAGGATCCAAACCCTCTTTCACAGATTCACGTACTTGCATCAACTCTTCCACTCTCTCCTTCACTTCTAACCCATTCTCATCGGTTAATGAGAAGTTATCTGAATCAATCAGTTCACTTAACATTCTCGAGTTTTTCTCCATTAGATTAATCTCCTTAAGCAACCCACATGCTTTCTTTTTATCTCTTTTCTTTGATTCATCCATGATCTTATCGTGCAAGGACATCACTGGTACTGCCCATTGGAAATGCCTTGGGAAGAAAAAATGAACTTGTAAACCACGGTCTTGGCAAGGTATAGCCGCTACAAGAACCCACATAACAAACAGCAATATCGATGTCATTGTGTAGACCGTTAGGGCTAGACCATTAGTAGCCATGACATCGCTAGCTCGAGGTGTGGCCAAGTTATTTCCTATCCCTTGTAACTGCTTTGCGGCTGACCAGGACCGGGACACGCTCCAAGACAGTGACCTCAAATAGCTAGTGTGTTGATTATTGTCCTTGTTACGTGTGAAAGAACGGTTACGCTGGGCCAATGAGTTAGAAGAATCTTTATCATCTAGCATCCCAATGGCTAAATCAATCAAAGCTTTCTTAGCACGGTGGATTTCTCCTTCACCGAGCTGTCCATGGCTCGCGTCCAAAGCGCATATTACGATTTCAATTAGTTTTTGCCATTGACCGATCAGCTCGATCCCATCACGAATTGCATTGCATACATCAAGACCCTTTATGCTCCGCTCGAAGTAATCTTCTATCAAACGGTCCATTGGCTGTTTGAGAAGCTGAGACTTGTGGTTGAATATTATAACTCTAAATTCTTCTTGGCAACAAAGAAACGAATCAAGAAGTTTTCCTATCCATTCAAGTGAGAGGAGCTCATCGTCATTCGCAGAGGCGTTGAGGTCAATAAATTTCTCAGCGACTTGTCTCTGAAAAGAATCTAACTCCACCTCCATGCTCATAGGCTCAGTTGAGTCCATTAAGTGCACTTGGTCCCGACGCAGACTTAGTAATGACCTTCCAAACGATAAATCCGTCTCTGGCATCTTTGAAATTTTTAAGAGTTAGTTTCAGGAACAAATCTTCTTTTTTTTCAAGAAGTAAAAAAGTGATGGGAATAAAAAAACAGAAAGGAGAAGAATGATATTATAAGGAACATGGCGAACAGTTTTTGATCTTTTCTCCTATTTCAAGTAAGTTCAGTTTCACCTTTGTTTTAAAACCCTTTTGCAATTTATTGGCTACAATTAAAAGAGGTATATATTCCTCGATAAATGGAGGGATGTAAATGGTTTCCAAAACTAATTTTAGTTAGTAATATTTCAGTATTAACAAATTAGCATTGTTTGAATTGAATATTATTTTACCATCTGATATAATGTATTTATTACCAGTTTTAGGTTAAGTTATAGGCTCTATTTATGGTCTATTATGTGTCTAGACGTATTTACAGATCTAGGTACTCGTCGGAAGCAATTAGAGCTTTTCGGCTATTTTGGAGCATTTAGGATGCTCATCCATAAACTCAGAGTCGGATTCGGTATATTTATGAAGCATCAATCGACGTCACACATTGTGCGCCGATCGACGACCTAGTTGACTGCGAGATTAATGAAGACCTGAGAAATTATAAGTTTTACCCAGAAGTTTCATCATTTGCAAGACAAGTCCTTGGCCGAAATTTAAACTATTTATTAGGGTTTTCTATCTTAGTTTAGAAGGCCGCCAGAGAATTAGTTCTAAGAGTTGGAATACCTTGCTACATCTATTGGAGAGAGAGATCCCACCATTATTACAAAGAAGATTTTGAACTTCTTATCTTTTTACTCAGTTGATTTAATGCAATTTATTCAGACTTTGATCATGTTCTTTATTGCTATGTCTGAGTAATTCATTGTTAGATTTAGGGTTCTTCAATGGTAGTAATGTCTTGTTGATTTTATAGAATGGTTAGGGTAATCTTCTTGGTTCTTTGTTTAAGTTTCTCTTACTGCTAAGTTGAATTTGATCACCTCAATCTTAGAAGTTAGGGTTCTATAGCGCAAGCGAGAGCCTGATTATGACCATGAACCGATCTTAAACAATCTAGATAACTGGTAACAAACGAGAGTTGAGTTAAAAGTTTAGAGAACCCATCAAACCGCGAAACCAATACCGTTTAAAAGAGCATCGATCGATACCACCATATGGACATCAATCAATACTCAACTTAGATGCGCAAGAGCGATCTCCTAAACCCTGAGGTTTGAGTTCGAGAATGGTATTTAATTAAAACCTTAGCAATCTATTAGTCTGCAGCGCCTAATTCTACCTGAGATTCACCTTAAGTCTAATCCCTTAATTTAACCTTCCAGACCAAGTCAATCTTGAAATCACTTTATGTACTATTATTAGCATTTATCTAGCTTTAATTTGACAGCAATAAATCTATTGTGCAATTCTAGAGTCTCTGTAGATTCAATCCCTAAGTGAAAGATGCGGCATCGCGAGGATTCCATTAATCAGAACACTGTATGATGATGGTATCCGAAGAAGTGAGCGAAATTATTCAAGGAAAAACTCCAGTTAAACTCCCTGATCCCAGTAGTTTTTTTCTGGAGTGCACTATTAGCGATGAGAGATTCCAAAGATCCCTATGTGATTTAGGCTCTAGTGTAAACTTGATGCATTATTCAGTTGCAGTCACCCTCGGGCTAACACAGTTTCAACCTACCAGGGTACTCTAGTTTTAGCTGATAGATCCACTAGGATTCCGGAAGGCGTGCTTGAGGACGTGCCCGTACGCATTCATGACTGCGATATACCCGCATATTTTATAGTGCTTAAATACGAGCAAGAACCCATAAACCTGATTATTTTAGGAAGAACTTTGTTGGGCACTGTCGGAGCGATCATTGATGTCAGAGGAGGACGTATATGCCTCAACATCGGGAAAATACCGATGGTCTTTGACATGGAACAAATAATAAAACAACCTTTGATTGACGGTCAAACCTACCATATCATTATCTCTCCGACCTAGTAGAAGAATCATTCATGGTTACATGCTCAAACGATCCTCTCGAGAGAGCAATTACATCTCCTGAAGGGGACATCTTTGCGATAGATGACCAGAATGAAGAGTATAAAAGGTTGATGTATGCCACATAGGAAGTCTTCAGTGTCGATATTGAGGAACTCGACCTATCCACCCCTATTGATCGACACCCCAATACAAATTTCAAAACATGTCTCGATAACCTGTGCAAGGTACGAGCTAGATGCGAAGAGAAAAATCTGGTTTTGAACTGGGAAAAATGCCACTTTATGGTCAACATCAGAATTGTCCTTGGACACAAAGTCTCAGCGTCCGGAATTGAGGTGGACAAGGCAAAGATTGAAGTAATCACTGGATTGCCGCCACCCGCTAATGTCAAGGACGTTAGAAGGTTTTTAGGACACGCTGGATTCTATAGGAGATTCATAAAAGATTTTAGCAAAATTGCTCGACCCCTCACTGCGCTCCTGTGCAAAGAGGTGAAATTCGATTTTACACCTGACTGTCTCGTGGCCTTTAAAGAAATCAAATCATCACTCGTATCTGCCCTATTTTCCAAGCACCAGACTGGGATCTACTATTCAAAATTATGTGCGACGCCAGCGATTTCGCTATAGGCGCAATACTTGGGCAAAAGAAAGATAAAAAGCTGCATGCAATATACTACGCCAGTAGAAATTTTGACGATGCAGAACACAATTATGCGACAACTGAAAAGAGTTACTAGCCGTGGTATTTGCCTTCGAGAAATTCCAATCCTATCTGGTCGGTTCAAAAATAGTTGTTCATACTGACCACGCAACATTGAAATACTTAATGAACAAAAAGGACGCCAAGCCAAGACTCTTACAATGGTTCTACTGCTCCAAGAATTTGATATAGAAGTAAAAGACACGAAAGGAGTGGAAAACGGAGTCGCAGATCACCTATCATGAATAAGAGTGGATGAAGAAATCCCTATAGATGACTTCTTAGCCACAGAAAATGTCTACTTCACAAAATCAACTTTCGTTGGTAGAGTCAGTTTGGCGCCTGAAATGGAATCGATCGATAACGTACTGAGCCCATCGAAGGATTTTAACCCCAAAGCCTCGATCGATTATGTTCATACCCCGTCGACCGACAATACATTTGGAAAGGACGATGAAATAATCATTCCAATAGATATCAACGTCGGTTGTAATCCTTCGTTCCCAAATAATGTTTCTCCCGGAGGTAGAAGTTTAAGTCGAGGGTATGTGCACTAAACACCACTGATAGACCTTGGTATGCAGATATAGTAAACTATGTTGCAGCCAAAGTAGAACCTAAACTCGTCAAAAGATATCATAAAAAGAAATTTTTAGGAGAGATCCGGAGATATCACTGGGATGAACTCTACCTTTATAAACACTGCTCTGACGGCATATACAGACGATGTGTTGCTGAAAGCGAAACTCCAGAAATTTTGTATAATTGTCATGGATCCGATTATGCCGGACATTTCGCCAGTTTCAAGAGAGTGTCAAAAATTCTACAAGCAGGCTTTTGGTGGCCAACTATATTTCGAGATGCTAAATCCTACGTAGCAAAATGCGACTCCTGCCAAAGAAGATGAAAAATAGCAAGAGAAAGGAAATGGAACAAAATTTCATACTTGAAGTTGAAGTGTTTGATTGATGGGGCATCAATTTCATGGGCCCGTTCCCTTCTTTGCACGGAAATAAATACATACTAGTTGCCGTAAACTATGTATCCAAATGGGTCGAAGCGATAGAAACTCCAAAAAATGACACTTCCGTAGTTGTTAAACTCTTTAAAAGCATCATCTTTTCTAGATTTGGAGTTCCTCGAGTAGTCGTAAGCGATGCAGGTGCTCACTTTATAAACAGAGTGTTCAAAAAACTACTCAAGAAACATGGAGTTCACCATCGAGTAGCCACACCCTATCATCCTCAGACCAGCGGACAAGTATAAGTATCCAACCATCAAATCAAAGAAATCTTAGAGAAGATGGTTGGATCAACCCGAAAGGATTGGTCTCTAAAATTGGATGATGCGCTTTGGCATACCGAACAGCATTTAAAATCCCATTAGGGACTACCTCATTCCACCTGCTCTATGGATGAGCATGCCATCTCCCGGTAGAATTGACGCATAAAGCAGAATGGACCATTAAAAAGACAAATTTCGATGTTAAACCCGCCAAAAGAGATTAATCCAGCTAAATGAGCTAGACGAAATTAGGCACAACGCCTACGAAAATTCGAAGTTATTCAAAAAAGAACAAAAGCCTATCACGATAAGAAAATCATTTCTAGGCATTTCGAACTGAACGATCAAGTACTCATGTATAAATCGCGTTTAACTTTATTTCCCAGAAAACGACGTTCTCGTTGGTCCGGACCCTTCATTATTAAAGAAGTTACGCCTTATGGGGCAGTCGTCCTATTTAATCCTAAAGGAGGGGATTTCATGGTGAATGGGCAGAGAGTGAAACATCACTGGGCTGAAGCCGAAATCCCGCACACTCAGACCATGCGTCTGGAGTTGCCTGACCCCGAATGATAAACCCATCTTTCGTCAAGCTGATGAATTTAAACAAGCGCTGAGTGGGAGACAACCCACTAAAAAGGAGTTATTAATTATTTATGCATTTACATATTTATTAAGTAAAAAAGGGAGTCACATAACAGACCATCGATCGACGCCCCTATAGGACCGTCGATCGACGGTCGACTGTCGAGTAGGTTAACTCGACAAGACCCCATTTCATAAATCACTTTTCTCAAAACCGCCAAAACACAAAAAGGAGTGAACACTCGATTTCTCTCTCGATTCTTGGCCGATTTTGCTCGTTCTTGAACCTAACTCACTCGATTTTCACACTCTCTTACTGTTTAGTTCACTAAATCATCCGATCATGAAGGTATGTTCTTTAAATCTCTTAGTTTAGGGAAATTTTAGGGTTTGTAGAAAAATTGAATTTTTATAGTGTTAGCCAAAAATTTAGAAAAATTTAAGGTGCTGGAGTACTAGATTAGGAACTATCTACCATCTTTACATATGATTTGCACGATTTGAGCTTGTTCTTTTGGATTTAGTATCCCATGGTTCACGATGAAACATCGATCGATGCCCATGAGACACCATCGATCGATAGCCATGAGGAAGCATCGATCGATGGTTATTCATATCTACATCGATTGTGATTGTTGGCTTTGTTTATTTAATGCAGATGAATGAGAGGTACACCAAAGCACGATATAAGGCCGGTAACTCCAGTGCTCCGCCACAGGATCCTTCATGCCTAGACCCATGGCCCAAGGAAGAAGAGAGCTTACTTGAGACGTTTGAGAACTTCCCTGACCTTGGGAAAGTTGTAGCATCGAGGGAATGCACCCATCGTCCTGTGCGTGAGGAGTGGGATGATTTTGATAGCCTCTACTATAACGCTTGGTAAAGCATTTCTATCGAGCTCACTAGGTTCGTCGACAGACGCACCTTGAAGAAGCTGGCGAGCTCCTGACAGACTTAACACAGATGGTGCAAGAGCTAGGACTGGGTACCATGGCTACTATGCCATACCCTCTCTATCCCAACCTGGTCCGACAATGCATCGCGACGGCTCAGGTTCTCTACAAGAGCCCTCGGGTAAAGCTGGTGAATGAGGCTACTTTGACTTTTCTCATCAAAGACATCAGGTAACGGATCACCATTCCTCAGCTCTGTGAGACATATGGGTTTGACATTGGTACTCTCGCCTGTACAGTCACTCCTTTCCCCGGTCTGCCTTCCTTTTGGGGACTCATCACTACATGCCCTTTTGACTCGGGTTCTACTACTCAGACGAATATCCCTCACCCACCCTGCGCTACTTCATGAAGGTCCTTGGCAGAACTCTGTTGTGCAAAAAGGAACCCAACAAGGTTAGAGTTCAGGATCTCACATTGCTGTACTACTCTGTCAGATGTTTGGTGGGGCTCGATGATGAGATTTTTTGCCTACCAGTGAGCGATCAGGGGTGAACTTGGGGGCTGTTTTTGCTGAGGACTTGGCGACCCTGAAGGAGAAACCCTTCAAGGATTCTGGCCCAAAGAATGAGACGATTGGGAGCCTCTTGACGCCTCTATTCAACTTTTTTTTGGCATCAGCTTTAAGGGAGCCTCAGTAGAGAGGGACTTGAGTTTCATGGATGATGGGCACTTGGCGAGGACTGGCTGGCTGAAGGAGGGACGCTACTGGTCTTTTTTGGATGACGAGGGGCCTAGGATGATAGCGCTTTTAGTGCCAGGGGTGACAGGTCTCTATGATGATCCAGATCGCCTTGCCTTCACACCAGCTGAGTAGCACCTCCTCACAGCACCTCTCAAAGTACGCCGCAGAGGAGGCCTGAGACAAGCCCATCCAGTATAAGCAGCAGCAGCAGACGAGCCAGCATAGGCACCTCCACATCTCCCAACCTTCCCTCATATTCCAGATATCCGCATCCACGACCATGGTGACTTCCAGAGAGTCATAGTGGACGTACTTCGTGCTATATGGGCTAGGGTGGAGACGATGTCTCGATGCCAGTGTTTCAGCCGTTCCAGGACCAGAGCGAGATCACCACCAGGACCCACACCACAGCAGCAGCCAGACATGGTGTTGGGGTCAAAATCGGTCACGACATAATCAACGTTAAAAAATTCCCGAGAAATGTCCTCATTGAAAAGAGAGAGATAATATTTTGAAAAAAGAAGAGTGGGAAAATTGAAATCGAGTTTCGTATGGATCTCCAAGGAGGATTCGCACGATAAGTCCTCGAGAAAGGTTACTCTAGGTCTCAGACAAACGGATCCCCGAGCATCGAAACAACGAAACGACTATAAGGCATGATTGTCCAAATCACCCGCTTGGCGAGTTGGGCCAATCCAACTCGTCGAACGAGCGAGTTGGGTCGGACATGCAATCTAACTCGCCCATTCGGAAAGGTGAGTTCATCAATCCATTTTCATCCCGTCCTTGTAACTCCTTCCTTCAAAACCAGATCGATCTCGTTCTTGTTTTGTCTTGATCGGAATTGACGTTGGAACTTTACCGCAAAAACTTGTTTCTTTGTATAAAGTTCGAATTCATTGTGTAAAACGGCAACGGTTAACTACACACCTAAGGTTGCCTGCACTATACGAAAAATTCGAACTTCTTCAGGATCAACATCGTTTCAGAAGTGCACTTTGACAAAATCGTGAAAATGCTTAAGTTGAAAAACGGCCCGAGAATGTCTAAAACTCGGCTAAAAGCCCACTCGCGGTTTTACACAAAAAAGAGCCCAATTGAAATGACGGCTATCTTTTATCTTGAATAAAGAGATAAATGTTAAGTTTGGAAGATAAATGTCAAGTTTTCAAGATAATGATGAAGATCGAGATAAAAAGGAATATTTCCGCGAAACGATAAACTCAACCTAGGGGCAAAAACGAAAGGGAAACCGACCCATAAGGCATATATAAGGGGAGCTAAAGCAAAAGGCAGAAGATCCGAAGATTTAGACTTAGAGAAATTCTAGTTTAGAAGAACTTAGAACTTAGGTGGCTAGAACAACAGAATTATACTCAGACGTTTCTCCATCTTTGTTCGTCGATTCTGATTTCCTTAGACTCTACAACCCATTGCACTTAGAAAACCTAAGCTTTATTCTCGACAAGCTTGGTTTCTATGACTGGCACTCGATACCAGACGAACTTGCTCTGGCAGTTCGATCTCTTGGTTCATTCTTTAAATTTAACTAGGTCCGACTTGATCCTCGAAATGGGTACATAGGTAGCCTTTCTTAAGGTCCAGTCCCTAATCCTTCAAAACCTTTTTCGTCCTTTCTGTCTATTGCTAAACGAGTTACAGCCACCACAGGTTTCTCTCGACATAGGTGGTAGAGTTAGCAAAATTAGTCTCGTTTTACTGCCTGTGTTATTTGAATTCCTTTGTGATCCCGTTTCCAGACAAGCTTCATGTACGCTTTTGTCTCTGGAGCATTCGTACGCAAATTCGAAATAAAGATCTATTGATTTCTAAATTCGTTTTGTTATATTTTCATACTTTCCACGTTTAACTCAATTACTTGTTGTTGGCTCTCTCAGAGAGTCCGGGACCTCAGAGAAAGTTAGGGTTTCTTGACTTTCCTTAATTTATGGAAATCGATGGTGTGAATCGGTTTCCACAGCTGGTGCTAGAAGGAGGGGGGGGATCAGATTACTCTAACTCATGGCCACAAACGCTTAATCGAAACAATGTCTGGAAATATAAAAAACAATAACGCAGCTCGCAACAACGCTGGTAAAACAACTTCAGCAGTGACTGCTCCCATCACCAATGATTATGCAAACGCTGCAGTGCTTGAGAAATCAAAAACCTAGTCGCGACTCTCGCCGTTAGACCAGACGAGCAGTCCTTTGGGCTAACACCTTGTGCATTCTCCTTTAACATCCCTATCGAGACACTTTTGGTTTTGTCTGGATCAGAGTTTCCGTTGAGATTTTACGACAAAAACAAGTTGGACCTGTCCAACTCGCCGAATGGGCGAGTTGGTCAAAACAATCCGTCTAACTCGCCCGTTCGGTGACTTAGAACAGTCCAACTTGCTGAACGGGTGAGTTAGACCAAACAAGCCGTCCAAATTCGCCCTATATCGGCGATTTGACCAACGAAACATCCAACTCGCCGTGTCAGCGAGTTGACCAGTCCAACTCGCCGAACGGGTGAGCTTCACCAAATGAGCAGTCCTTTCGATCACCTTTTTGCAACTCGCCAAATGGACGAGCTTCACTAAACGAGCAGTCCTTTCGATCACCTTTTTGCGTTCTCCTTTGAATCTCGATCAAAACGCTTTTCGTTTAGTCTCAATCGGAGTTTTCGTTGAGATTTTACGATCAGAAAAGTTTGACGTAAAGAATTTGGACAGTCAACTCATCCAAAGCGATGGCGAGTTGCTTCGGACGCAAACGGGCGCCGTCTAACTCGCCCGTTCGGCGAGTTTAACCAAATGAGCCAGTTCTTTTTGATCACTTTTCGCTGTCTCCTTTGAATCGCCGGATACGAAACAATTTTCGTTTCGTCTAAGTCGTAGTTTCCATTGTGATTTTACGATTAAAACAAGTTGGACGTGTACTCCGTCTCAATCGTAGTTTCCATTGAGATTTTACGACTAAAACTAGTTGGATGCACACCGTCCAACTCGCCATGATGGCGAGTTTGATTTATTCTCTCCAACTCGCCACATGGCAAGTTGGGCAAGCCCTAATGAGCTTCTTCTTTTCGTTTTCTTTCGAATCTTGATCGAAACGCTTTTCGTTTCATCTCAGTCGGATTGTCCATTGAGATTTTACGACAAAAACAAGTAAGACTCGCCTAAACTCCTTGGCTTGCTCCTACTCGACCTCTTGGGTGTCCTACTCGCCCTCTTTGGCATCCTACTCGCCCTCTTGGGCATCCTACTCGCCCTCTTGGGAATCTTACTCGCCCTTACCTCCATCATAGCGTTCTCCTTTGAATCTCGATCGAAACTTCTCTTGTTTCGTCTCGATTGGAGTTAATGTTGGAACTTTACGATAAAATCCGTAAGACATTTTCGAGCCTAAACGCGTCCAGGAAGAAATAATATTGTTACCATTCTTAAGGGGCGTACAAACATGAGAAGAGAAAGAGGAGATGAGCAAGCAAAACGGAGAAGAGTTGAACCCAAATCTTCGAGAAAGCTAACGTATGACTGACTTGGAACTTTTTGAAATCAGACTTGGAACTTTTTGAAATCAGACTTGGAATTTTCATAGGAAGGTACGATGGAATAAAACGCTTCGGAGATCGCCATAAAACTGTAAAGAATAGGAGATTGCCATAAAACACTTCCGGTCTCGATTTATTGTTCTGCGACTGCTCAGGCCGATCTTGCAAACCGATCTAAACTCTCGAAAAACCAAGAAACAATCGTCACGCACGCTTAGCTCGCTTCCTAAGGAAAGAAACAACTAGAAACACGAAAGTTGTCTTAAAACCGACTTGTTCCTAGCATTTTTCTTAAAACTGACATATTCCTAGTCGTCAACCCGAAAGTCACCAAGTCACAATCCTAGCGTCGTCTTTAAACCAACCTAGATTGTCGATCATCCCAATCTTCGAAAGAAAAAGCGTATACAACCCTTCAAAATATTGGTTCAGCCATTTTCTTTCGTAAAAAAAAACAAGAGGGTGTAGGTACGTATAGTATACTCATATACCCCCATACTTCAATTTTCTTTTTGTCTCGGCATCAAGATAACGCTTTCGACAAAGCAAAATCTTGCAACAGTAGACATAAAATCATTTAGGCAATGTGATGCCTCATAAAACCCATCCTCCATTAATTTCCTATAACTATACCATTTTATTTGGAAGAGCCTATGGAAAAACAAGATCGGTGTCAGGAAAAACAACTTCGCAATGCAAAAACAAATGAGGAAAACACATTCCTAGTCGCAAATATATTACGAGTAATATGCGAGAGACATTCTCAATTTACTTTTATGCCATTCACTTCTCGTAAAACTTACGCCAAACATCCTTCGTATAGCCACACCAAGTTATGTGAAGAAACTTTCGGAAATGAACGTAGCAAGTTTTACGGATAAGTGTTTTGGACAATTTGCGTATAACTAAAACAATGTCATATGACACGTCTCTCAACGAAAAAACTAAACTTTATCTTTTCGCACTACGATCTTACATATATCATTATTTTGCCATGCGGCTCACTGGATTTCGCCTCCCATCTCCCTCGGTTCCATCTGAGCAGGCAATCATCTTGCATGGGTTCTTTATCGAGCCTCTTAGGTTTTGTCTTCATCATACAAAAACAAAACAATTTTGGTATGAATATAGGTAAATATTATACGAAACATTAATCGTGTAAATGATACCTAAAGTGGAAAATCGTTTCTAACACCATTGGCCATCTTAGAACGGAAAACTCCGACTGGGCCCATCAATCTCGACAAACACTCTTTGGCACTCGGCCAATTACGCCTTCCGATAAAAATCCAAACCGGAATTCAGCATCCTCTTTAGGCCAGTTCTAGAGTAACATGACCTTAATGTTAACACTAACGAGCCATAGTCTAATCAGTGACGAGCAAAGTCCTCAGCTATGCGGCTGAACATATCCTTCCAATCACTTAACGGCAAAACGACAATCCACGATTAGTCTAAAAACGACAAGTGCTAATTGTTGGGGTCGAAATCGGTTACGGGAGAATCAACGTCAGAAACCTACCGGAATGCTCCATTTGTAAAGAAAAAAGAGATCATATCTCAGAAAAAGGGGAACGGGAAAAATCAAAGTCAAATCTTGGCTGACCACGAAGGAATTGTCTGCATAGGTGAACCGTCAAGAATAGTTTATCTTAAGACCTCGGGTCAACACGACGTAAAGACTAGCAACTCGATCATCCAACTCCCCGGACGGATAAGTTGGCCGAGCAAGACCTCCAACTCATCGAAGATAAATCAAACCATAAGAACCGACCAACTCTCTCGTTCAGCGAGTTAGACCGGTCCAACTTGCTGTTCGGCGAGTTGGACAGCATAGACCGACCAACTCGTCGAACGGGTGAGTTGGACAGCGTAGGCAAACCAACTCGCCGAACGTGGGAGTTGGACAGAATGGGCCGACCAACTCGCCGAACGGGTGAGTTGGACAGCATGGGCCGACCAACACGCCCGTTCGGCGAGTTGGACAGCATTGGCCGACCAACTCGCCCGTTCGGCGAGTTGGACAACATTGGCCGACCAACTCGCCCGTTAGGCGAGTTGGACGGCATGGCTCCACCAACTTGCCCGTTCGGCAAATTTGACAAGCCCAACTCGCCAAACGGGCGACCTAAACAGCACAAGCAATCCGACTCGCTCAGCGAGTTGGATCAATCAATCCATTTTCACCCCGTCCTCATAGCTTCCTCTTTTGAAACTTGATCGAGCTTATATTTGTTTCGTCTCGATCGAGATCGACATTGGAACTTTACAGCAAAAACTCATTTTCTCGTGAAAGGATCGGATCAAACCACCTCTAGAGGAGTATATAAGACTTTGAGGGTGATGATGCATAGGGACACGAAAAACTCTCTACTCAGAGCAAACATAGCACTTAGAACATTTAGGCAATTTTCCGTTTTTCTTATTCGAGCTGCGACTCAACTAGGGTTTTGCAGTCTTAGGTTGTTAGAACTAGGGATCTCACCGACAGCTCTCATAGCCAAAGCTCCTATCCTGTTTTAAACGCCCATGTAATAAGACATCTATTTGCTCTCTTTTCGATTCTTACATTATTTTTCCATCTTTACTTCGTATTCTGATTGATTGACGTGTGGTTTAGCAGATATCCGGGACCTCTGGGAAACTAGGGTTTACACTATGTTCCTAATTCAACGGAAATCGATAATGCGAATTTTGGTTCCCAGAGTTTGGCGCTAGAAGGAAAGGGGTACAATCAACCTAACTATAAGCCATCTACTCTCAATCAAACCATGTCAGATCGACAACCCCATGAACGAAGAAGGATAAGCTATCTTCTGGAACGAACAGAAGGAACTAGCTGAGGAGAAAACTCGGAACACTCACAGCAAACACCGACAAAGCCGAAAATTTGCTAGCAAGAGTTCCTAAATTCGCGATCTCGGCGATGATCTAATGAAAACGGTGGCCGAAGTTAGGGCGGTGAAGTCCCAAATCCACCACGGTACCAACACCACACCGAAGATCGATCTGATGATCGAAGAGGCTCGTAAAACACCCTTCACAACTCGCAGCACCAAAACTAGAGTTTCAGATCCTAGGAAGGTCAAATGAACTGCCATACGACGGAAATACCGATCCTAAGGCACACCTACACGCTTTTCAGGTCGCGATGGGTAGAGCCAAGTTCAGAGAAAATGAGAGAGACGCCGCCTCTTCTTAGAAAACCTTCGCAGAGCAGCACTAGAATGGTTCTCTCGCCTCAAGCGAAACTCCATCGGAAGCTTCCGCCAGATCGCCTCAGAATTCATCAAACAACACTCGATGTTCATAGATCGATAAACCTTCAACGTTGACCTCTGGAGCTTATCCCAGGGAGAGGACAAAACGCTTTGTGACTTCATAAAACTGTTCAAAACCCTCATGGCTAGAGTCAGCGGGATCAGCAAAAATTCGCAATAGACGCACTTCAAAAAACGCTCTGGTTCAAGTCAAAGTTTTTGAACTGGATACAATCCAAGACGCAGCTTCACAAAGCAATGGATGACATAATCATCGAAGAAGAGATGAAGGTCTTCTCCCAGAAATGGAAGCCAACGAAGAGTGCGTCAAAAAGATCCAGGGTCGGATCAGAAATTAAAGAAGAAAAACCCTCGCAACGACAAAAGCGCCCATCACAGAGACGAAGAAACGCAGGGAGCGCGCATAGGTACGCTATTAACTCCGGCGCGGAGCAAAGACGGACGATGGGAAACACATGGACCCAAAACCTAAATTACGATGAAAACGCCTTATGCGACTTTCACCAAACCCGCAGACACTTGACCATTAACTGCAAAGTTCTTGGCGCAAGGTTGGCGGCGAAGCTGCTCTCCGGAGAACTCGCCGGAACCTCAAGCGTGAAAGATCTCATCCACGACTCGGACCGCCCCTGAAAAGCGACATGACTCCTCAAATGAAGGACCCTTCCCAAGGGGAAAAGCGCGAAAGAACACAGGACGAGAAGGGCAACGACAGCAACCATCGCAGGCCATCAATACTGCAGCAACACCATCTCGGCCATCAAAGCTTATCAGCGCAAGGCTGAGACAAGCGCAAATTTGCCAATCTGGCCCACGGTCAATGACACTCCGAAAGGGGCAATCACCTTAGACGAAGAAGAGGGCGGAGGGATCGATCAGCTACATTGCGATCCAATCGTAATTGATCTCGTGATAAGAGACCTCGAGGTCGCTAGGGTTCTCATCGACACATGAAGCACGATCAACGTCATCGTTCGTGACACTCTGAAAAGGATGAACATCGAGTTAGGCGAAGTTCTACCATCGCCTAAGCCTCTAACCGGTTTCTTTGGCATGACATCAATGACCCTCAAGTCAATCAAATTGCCCCTTGCGGCGAATGAAGTCACCAAGATCGTCGATTTTGCGGTCGTCAACCACCCAGTCATCTACAACGTTATCATGGGCACGCCTTGGCTAAATGCCATGAAGGCAGTTCCATCAATTTATCACTTAGGCATTAAATTCCCAACTCATAACGGAATTTCCATGATTTGGGGCTGCCAGAAGCAGTCGAGACGCTGCTTCCTGTCCAAGAACAAGCTAAGACAAATCACAAACACCGCGATGGAAGAGACCAAACGCCCCAAGATAACCCAGGCATCAGCCAAAAATACTTCGGACAAGGACGACCCAGAAACGTCGGCTCCAGCAACGGCCAGCGAACAACCAGTTCCAGTGGCTGACGCATGAAGCCCACCGAAGAAGACAAGTCCAACCGAAGATGTTGATCCAGAACCTAACGTAGTCAACACAAACAAAACGGCCAAGTACACAGACTCGCCCAAACAAGCGGAACTACGAGATGGCTTGATCCTCGAAAGAGGTACGTAGGAAACTCTGTCGAAAGACGAGTTCAGCTATCCCCCTCTCTAAAAAAGGGGGAGGGGGGGAGTGGGTACACATTCGAATACTCGTATATTCCCACATTCATAAATAAAAAATTTTACATTGTACTTGATTTTTTTTTTAAATTTCGGGAATAAAGATATCTTTATAATTTTGTAAATTTTCTATCATCCCGCCAAGAGACATTATGTTATACATATACGAGCAAAATGATTATCACACCATCCCAGAAATGGAAACTCGCGAAAAATCCTTCTGCCTCGAAATGGATCAACTCCACACTATCTTATCTTGGTCGAATCATCAATTCCGATCCCCGACCAAAGCACGAAACCCCGGTCCCATATGCTCAAAGCATTACTTACGCAAAGTAAGTTTTCGAAAAATAGGCGAGACATCGTCTGATTTTTGAGAACACACCCCAGTCCATTCGCAACTACAAAACACTCGACAATTGGCCCAACCGAGCACTTTAGCCAAGGACAGATCCTCTAACATCCGACTAGGATAAATAGCGTGCTATAAAAGAAATCCAAAATTTTGGTCAGCACTTTCGGGAGACTTAAAAATTATCCCTGAAGAGATGCTTGGCTCCGGCCAGACAAGTCATATAAGCCGAGATAATCATGAAGATCGAGGAAAAAAAGGAATATTTCCGCGAAGTGATAAACTCGACCAAGGGCAGAAGGGGAAAGAGCAAACCGCCTCTAGAGGAGTATATAAGGACTTCGAAGGTGATGATGCACATGGACACAAAAAACTCTCTACTCAGAGCAAACATTGCACTTAAAGCATTTAGGAAACTTTCCGTTTATGTTATTTGAGTTGCGACTCAACTAGGGTATTGCAGTCTTAGGTTTTTAGAAATAAGGATCTCGCCGACAGCTCTCATAGCCAAGACTCCTATCCTGTTGTAAACGCCCATACACAAATTCGGAATAAGACATCTATTTGCTCTCTTTTTCGATTCTTACTTTTTTTCCATCTTTACTTTGTATACTGATTGACTAGCGTGTGGTTTAGCAGATATCTGGGACCTCTTGGAAACTAGGGGTTACCCTGCGTTCCTAATTCAACGGAAATTGACAATGCGAGTTTTGGTTCCCACACTAATAACTATCATATAACCCATAATCGGAAACATACGATAAATTGTTAATATCAAAACTTAGTCGTAACCATCGAACGATTAACGGAAAACTTAAACTTGTCGACAACCGACCAAGTTCAATATGTTCTGCAGTTTACTCTAAACCCACAAAGTTTTACAAGTAAAACCCGGCGCTTAAGGAAAAACTCGTGACGAAGATCCTAGATCTATACGAAGCAACCCTAACTACACATGAAATAAGTCTCGGGGGCCAACTCTTCACAAAGCACAGTGAAGGAAGTCGCATATTCTCAAGGACAAATTTACGCGACCCATTAGTCCTAATTCCTCGGAAACAAACCAAAAAGTGTCTCTTCCATAAGGTTAAAACAATAACCTTGTGATACCACACATCTTCAAGCCCGAAAACATTTCAAGCACAAAATGCGGCATACGAAATAAAAACTCAACCTTCGACACAGCGAGATGTCACTAATGCTCGAAGAACTGTTTTTCGTCAAAACTTTCCGAAACAAAATGCTCACGTTAAAAACTTTTTGAAAAATAATGCTCACCTTAAAAACAGTCCATCAGCGACTATAAAACATACACACCTTCTTAAACATATATCCTTCGCAAAGATTCAAAAAATGTAAAATCTACAAATAAGTTTCTTGCTGACCACAACAAACTCTTAACGTCCTAAACAAACTAAGCCATCTCATAGAGGTAGCTCTCGAACACCAAACCCAAGGGTAATAGCACTGTAAAAGAATTCCGAAATTTTGGTCATCACTTTCGGAAAACTTAAAAATTGTCCCCAAAGAGATTCTCAATTCCTACCATAAAAGTTACATAAGCCGAGAACATATCGCAGACTTTAAAGCGGGACGGAATCAGGTCGAAATCGATACAGGAAACGTAAGCCGAAGTAGTCATCGCACCCCCTATAACCGTGATTAGACCCAGGTCTTATTCTAAACCCAACACACTGGTCTTTAACTTCTCAAGGCATGATATCGAAAAGATACGAGATCCTGAAAGCATGTCTCTTCGTCCATATCTAAGCGCTCTCGAAACTTTGGAAATATTCTCAAACATCTCGAACGAGCAACGGCTAGGACGATCCGCAAAAGAGTTGAGAGAGAGATGATAACTCGTATCCTTCCCTCTATACTTAAAAAAATCTGAATCTACTTAAAACTCCTTTTCAAGTGAAAAGCCTAGTTTATTCATTAAAAAGTCTGAAAGTGGCTGGGATCCGAAGCCACACGCTGTCTGTCCCGAAAACATAAACAGCCTATGATGTAGTCTCCAGGCCGACAAAGGTCCATTATACAATGCCATCGGCAGCAGCATGCCTGATAATCTCTACACGACACACAACTAAAACATAAAGGTCTCACTGGAAAGCAGGAAGTAAGAACCTTAACTCCGGAACGAAATACGAAAGGCTTGATACCATCTACAAGGGTACGTAGGCAGCGTTCACAAGGCGCAGCCCCAATTCTACTGCATTCCGCTCTTAGATAAGTGAGCATATCACTTTCAACAGACCTTTTCAACCATTGATTCCGCCTAACTTACCAAACCTGCCAAACCGCTCGCTAGAACCTCACGATTCTAACGAGCTGGGGGCTAACTGTTGGGGTCAAATCAGTTACGACGGAATCAACGTCAGAAACTTCCCTAGAAATGTCCTCTTCGAAAAGAGAGAGATAATATTCTGAAAAAGAAGAGCGAGAAAATCGAAGTCAAGTTTCAAATGAAATCGGAAGAAGGATTCGCAAGATAAGTCCTCGAGAAACTCTACTATAGACCTCGGATAAACGGATCCCGAGTATCGAAACAAAGAAACGACTATAAGGCTCGATTGTCCAACTAACCAAACAGAAGAATTGGTCAAGCAAGTCGTCCAACTCGCCGAACGGGCGAGTTGGATCAAGCAAGCCACCCAACTCACCTGTTTGGCAAGTTGGGTCGAACAAGCAATCCAACTCGCCCATTCGAAGAGTTGGATCAACCAATCCATCTTCATCCCATCCTCGTAGCTCTTTCCTTCGATATCGGATATAACACATTCTTGTTTCGTCTTGATCGAAGTTGCCATTGAAACTTTACCACAAGAACCTGTTTCCTCGTATAAGGTTTGAATTGATCGTGTAAAACGGCAACGGTTAACTAAATCCCTAAAATTGCCTCCATTATACAAGCAATTCGAACTCTCTTCGGAAT
Source organism: Moricandia arvensis (assembly GCA_905132765.1). Lineage (NCBI taxonomy): Eukaryota > Viridiplantae > Streptophyta > Magnoliopsida > Brassicales > Brassicaceae > Moricandia > Moricandia arvensis. Next base: position 922 of record CAJHQP010000544.1, on the reverse strand, counting down.
TGATGTAGTTTCAGAAGCGCTCTTTCAATAAAAATTGTAAAAACGCTCGGAAATTAACCCGAGAAGTACCAGAACATGGCTAAAAGCCCACTTATGATTTCATACAAAATCAGGCCCAATCGATATAACGGTTTAACTCTTATCCTGCAGGAGAAGATAATAGTTAAGTTTGAAGGATAAATGTAAAGTTTCCAAAGATAAACACGAAGATCGAAGGAAAAAGGAATATTCCCAAAAAGTGACAACATCGACCGAGGGTAGAAAAGGAAAGGGGAACCGACCCATAAGGCATTTATAAGGGGAGCTAAAGCAAAAGGCAGAAGGATCTGAAGATTTAGACCTAGAGAAATTCTAGCTTATAAAAACTTAGAACATAGGTGGCTAGAATAACAGAGTTATACTCAAACGTTTTCTCCATCTTTGTTCGACGATTCTGATTTCTTTAGCTTCTACAACTCATTGCACCTAGAAACCCTAAGCTTTATTCTCGACAAGCTTGGTCTCTATGACTGGCACTCGATTACAAGACGAAATTTCTTGTAGTTTGATCTCTTTGTCCACTCTTTTAATTGAACTACGTCCGACTTGATCCTCGAAAGGTGTATGTAGGCATCCTTTCTTAAGGTCCAGTCTAAAATCATTCAAACTTTTTTTTTTGTTTTTTTTCCTCTATTGCTAAGTGAGTTGCAGCCCAATAGGTTTTTCTCTAGATAGTTGGTAGAGCTGGCAAACATAGTCTCGTTTTACTGCTTGTGTTATAAGAATTCCTTTTTGATCCCGTTTCCAGAAAATCTTTATGAACTCGTACACGAATTCAAACTAAAGATATATTGTTTTCTAAATTCGTTTTGTTATCTTTTCATGTTTTTCAAGTTTACTCGATTACTTGTCGTTGGCTGTCGCAGAGAATCTGGGACCTCAG